>JAXQQM020080004.1:0-179354 GCA_034641835.2 Pinus albicaulis | reverse complement strand
TTTGACACTCCGCTGTTTTTGCTACTCACCGGGTAATTATTTCTCTTCAGTTTAAACCCTGTTTGATTTTTTGCTCGTCCTGGGTTTCCTGGGCCCCTACGGTCCATTCTGGTGGTTATTATACCTCTTGTGGGCTTCCACTTGGTTTACTGCTCGGGGCTTGCAGCCGAGGCTGTCTGGGGTTTCGCCCTTTCTTGGTTGCTGTTCCAGAGGTTTTCTATTTGGTGGGTCTTGTTTGGTCTGGCACCCCTACTTGGTGGGGTCATATGCAACAGCTCTCCTTGGCGGGTTACTTCTGGACCCATCTCCGGGCCAACATTATTGGCACCAGCACTGACCTCTGGCTTCGAGGGCCAGTCTGTTAGTCAATCGGCAATTATTAATTCACCCTTGTTGCTATCTGTGGGCATCTGTCTTCTCCAACAGTATTCTAGAGGTTATTGAAGGGCAGCTCATGATATGGGTACTTACGAAGAAGAGGTCGACTACTTGGAGGACCCTCTGGAGGGGGTCGACATTTGGGGTTTGGAATCCGAAGATGAGGTGGATACCATGTCGGATTTGGACCCATTATCCGGGGTGGATTTGCCTGCTCAGCCCGCTTCCACCATGGCAGGTTTCATCTCGCCCTTGGGGGACCTCGCGGATTTAACTTTTGGCTCGCCCTCGAATGAGGATATCGGGCTTTGGACGTTTCCGCAGGCTGAACAGGACATTCAGGTTAGTGTCACCATAGAAAGTTCCGCACTATTCTTGGAGGCGGCCTTTCTTGAGAAGGGAGACCCATCTTGCTACTTGGCGCATCAGCTTAATGACGGCCTTCCACCTCGTGGGTTTAACACACTTGACCCTTCTGGAATAGATGTCGCGGCACAAGACAGTGAGGCGCCCTCTGCACCTTTGGTGGCCTCGGGGGCTTTCAACATCATACCAGAGGACCTAAACAACCGTGAGCAGGACTGCAACCTACCTGCATCTGAAGACACAACTGAGCCGGCTTTGGGGGTTTGTAGGGTCAATAAGCCGCACAAGGTCACGAGGAACAAGCTAAACTACCTCTCTAATTTTGGGAGTGAGAGTGGCATGGAGGATTGGAGTACAGTTGCAGCAAAGACCCTGGTTGGGAAGATCCGCGGCAGAAAATACTCTTCAGCTAGACTCCAGAAGTGGACAAGAGAAATCTGGGGTGAGACCCTTGATTGCCTCCCGGTGGTTGGGGCCATGACTAAGGGCTGGTTCTCCCTTACCTTTGCACGCCCTGAACACTCCGATTGGGTCCTCAAGCAGTTCTGGCACCTGGAGTTACACCTCGTCCACCTCAAGAGATGGGTGCCCTTATTTGATCCTAAAAAAGAAAATGCTGGTGCTTGCCCCATTTGGATGAGGTTACCTGGTTTGCCTCTACATTTCTGGAATGACACTGCACTTCGAAATATTGGAGGCCATTTCAGACGCTACCTAGACCATGATCGATCCTACCTGTCCACTGGTAGCAGAGCAGTGGCCCGGATCCTGATTTTTCTCGACACTCGGGAAGGCCTATACGAGAATTTTATCATGAGGTTTGATGGGATGCAGTGGCAGCAACCACTGGACTATGAAGGCGTGCCCTTTCACTGCAGAAAATGTCACGAGGTCGGTCATCTATATAAAGACTGTCTGAGGAAGGGGGCTGGCCGGTTGAATGCTAAGAAATCCTGCACCAGAGGTACACAAACTGTGGAGGACTCCAGTATATTGCCGGACAGTGAGGGTTTGCAGTCGAAGGTACCTGAGCTCTCTGGTGATGGCAGTTCGAGGACAGTGACTATGCCCACCTGGACCTCCACGCAGCCCAGATCTCGGCCACAGACCTCATCGGTGCCTCCACAGCAGGAGTTTTCCATCCCGGGTACTACTATTTCTGGCTCTTTTTCCTCTGTATTTGCAGATATATCGTCTCTCCCTTCATTGCCTTTTACTGTATCTGTTAATGAACTTGTTAATCTGTCATCTGCTTTTTCTTCATCTCGTTTAGCATCTGGTGTGCCCCATAAACCATTAAATCTCCCCTCGGTATGCTGCACAATCGCTTCGGCCTCTCCTTCCTTCTCACCTATTATCCATCATACATCTGCTGAACCCTCCCCGGGCCATTCAGTTTCCTCTTCGGAGACTCACTCTTCGAAGCACAACTACTTCCTTAGATCCTCAACCAATCCTCAATCTGGTGAGGTATTCGGTATTGGGCTGGATCCGGGATACTTACCCACTAAATCTCGTGGCAGACCATCTGCCCTAGCGAAGGCCATCAAAAGGGCTAACATTGAGGTGGAAGCTGGCACACAATCTTCACTTATGCGGGTCCTTAGAGCACGATGACCCTTGCCGACTGTTACATCATGATCTGTCTATCCTACAACTACAGGGGACTGGCCAACCCCGATAAGAGATTGGCCCTCAGAGATCTGCTCACCCACAAGCCCTTCGACATACTCTTCCTGCAAGAAACGCTCGGGGTAGGGTTTGAGGTGTCGGCTACCTTATCTTCCTTTCTCCCTGATTTGTCTTTCATAACTCTTGATGCCCGCGGTAGATCAGGAGGTTGTGCTCTTGGCATTAACAACAAAACTACCCGGATGACTAACTGCTGGGGCCGGTCGGGTGTTCTGGCGATGAATGTACTGTTTGGTAGTTCTGAGATGGAATTTACCTTGGTCAATGTCTATGGACCTTGTTCCGATAGAGAACACTTCTGGCGCTCCCTTTTGTCCTGCTCTCTTATGTCTGCCCCTCACCTCATATTAGGTGGCGACCTTAATTTCTCTTTGGGTATTGCTTAATCTTGGGGTCCCCAGGCAACCCCGTACCCATTGGCAGAGTTTATCAACTCTGAACTCGGTACCTCTCACCTGATTGACATTCAGACTACCAAGTTGTTACCTACCTGGCGGAATAGAAGGACTGGTAATGCTGCTCTGGCCCGGCGCCTTGACAGATTTCTTATTAAACAGGATCTTCTCCCGGTTCTGTCTCGTGCTCGGCAATGGGTTGGATCTGGAGGAAAATCCGATCACTCGCCCATTTTCCTGGAGTTTTCTTGTGGCCCTGATAGAGCACGCCCCCCTTTCAAGTTCAATTCCAGATGGTTGAGAGATCCGGACTATAACCAGTTGGTCAATCAATCCTGGACGCACTTCAGACCTCCGATGAATATTGACCCTGGCAGGGCTTTCAATGAAAACCTTAAGTGCATAAAGAACCTCACCATTCTTTGGGTCCAGAACAAAAATAAACTGGAAAGGGAGGCCCTACATAGTATTGAGGATAAAATTAGCATACTCAACAATGAGGAACTGTTGGGTTATCATAACGAGGAGGCCAGGGCACAAATTTTTTCACTAGAAGCTGAAAAAGCCAAACTGCTGAAACAGATTGAGGAAGATTGGAGGCTTAAAAGTCAGGCTATATGGATTCAGGCTGGTGACGAAAACACAAAATTCTTTCAGCAGCATGCAAATGGCCGCAAGGCGGCTAACACCATTTGGGAACTGTCAGACCGAAATGGCATCACTGCTAAAACACATGCACAGTTATCAGAGCTGGGTACCAGACATTTCTCTAATCTGTACAGGGCCTCTCCAAATATAAATCTACCTGATATCCTGCGCATTACTCAAAACTTTAAACTCATCGTGGAACAGGAGCAGCAGGAAGATCTCAACTCCCCGGTCACCATGGGTGAACTGGAGGGTGTTTTGAAATGGTTCAAGCGAGACAAGAGCCCGAGTCCTGATGGTTGGCCCGTTGAGTTCTTCATCCATTTCTTCGATCTCATATCAGCAGACCTCGTAGCGGTGATAGAAGACAACAGGCAGCGGGGCAAGATCTATGATGGATTTAACACCACTTTTATTTCTCTTATTCCCAAGTCGGACAAACCAAACAGTTTCAATGATTTCAGGCCCATTTCACTGTGCAATTGTATATACAAGATCACTTCCAAAATTATTGCTAACCGCATCAAACCTTTCCTGTCAGAGCATATTGAAAAGGAACAATTTGCTTTCCTGAAACACAGGCAAATTCATGAGGCTATTGGTACAGCCCAGGAGGCCCTACACTCTATTAAATCTCTCCGGCTGAAATCGACCATCCTCAAGATTGATCTTACTAAGGCATTCGACCAAGTTGACTGGAGTTACCTACACCTCATGCTGATCCATGCTGGTTTTCCTCATACTTTTATCAACTGGATCATGGGATGTGTTTGTCACACTACCTTCAGCATATTGATCAGTGGTACTGCTACTAATTTCTTCCATGCGGGAAGGGGACTCCGCCAGGGCTGCCCCCTTTCTCCTCTACTATTTGTCCTAGTCATGGAGGGTCTATCCGTGCTTATCAACAATGCTAAAGATAGAGGATTACTTCAAGGGCTCCGGATTGTGGACAATTTATACCTCACTCACCTCTTATTTGTAGATGATGTTCTTATTTTCCTAAATGGCACTAGGCAAGATTCTGTTCATTTTGACCTGCTCCTGAAATGGTTTTGCAAGGCTACCGGTATGGCATCGAATAGCACTAAATCATCTATCATCATGACTGGGTGCTCGCGACAGGAACAAGACATCTCTCGAAATCTTTTCGATTTTGTCTGTATTGACATCAACAGCGGCCTCAAGTATTTGGGGTATGACATCAAACCAAATGATTATCACATTCAGGATTGGAACTGGATCTTAGCTAAAATTGAGCACAGAATTAACGTCTGGTATAACCGATGGCTATCCAGGGCAGGTAGACTAATACTCATCAAGTCTGTTCTGGAAGCCATCCCGGTCTATTGGATGACCCTGGCCTGGATTCCAATTGGCATCACCAATCGGATAAAAAACATTTGCAGGCATTTTCTTTGGCGCAACCAAGGTAAGACATCCACATTCGCCTGGATAGCATGGGACCGCATCAACTTGCCCAAACAATGGGGTGGCTGGGGGTTAAAGGATCTCCACCTTTTCTCTCGCGCCCTTGCAGCTAAGATGGGTTGGCACATTATTACAGGTCAGAGTCTATGGAAGGAGGTCATGGTCGCCAAATATATCTCGCCCCAAAGTCCTCTGGATTGGATCCGCGGCTGCATCACTCTGAATTCAGGGGCATCGATCATATGGAAGGCTATCACAAGGGCGACCCTCATTCTCCAGAGTGGTCTTTCGTGGCAGATTGGTTCGGGAACTCAAGTGCGAATAGGTACTGACTCTTGGTCAGGGAGTGGGGTTTATCACAAACTTCCGGAGTTTATTATTCAGCACCTTGCCCACAGAAATGTCATCTTCCTGGCACAGATTGTTGATTGGGCACATACCTCTTGGCGACAACAAGCCTGGCTACAGGCGGGTGACTTGGGGATCCCCCAGGAGGGCACACGTATCTGGGGAAAATATATCTGGGCTCTAAAAGCTACAAACATTCGCATCACCGACCAACCAGACAACTTGATTTGGGCTGTTTCTAAGGATGGGCATTATACTCCAAAGCTTGGCTACCTTGAACTAATTAAGCACAGGGAACCCCCCATCAAGGATTGGTGGTGGAGAATCATTTGGAAATTGAAAGCCCCGCATAAACACAGGCTTCTGTTCTGGTGCTTGCTTAAAGATTGCATTCCTACCACGGATTTCCTCCACAGAAGAGCCTTCCACGGGGCCTCTAGATGCTGTTACTGCCTAAATGACAGGGAGGATGCCCTCCATTTATTCTTGCACTGCCGCATCATACTAAACATTTGGTCCAGGATCACTACTGAATTGGGTTGCAGATTTTATTGGCAGGGTGATTCATTATCAGAAGCCTGGTCTCATTGGTGGCAGCTTTCTGCTCACAATAAAAAATTACGCAACCTCCCTCTTATTGTTACTTGGGAATTATGGATTGGTCATAACAATCTGATTTTCAATGATATACCTATTGACTGTCATAGGATATCCGCAGCCTCTCTCGCCACATATATGCTTATACCCGAGGACTGTTGCAGCTGCAAGCCTTCACATGAGATCCCTGAAACTATCGATTACCGCCGGGCGTGGGCATACTTTGATGGTGCGTCCAACGCCCATGGGTGTGTGGGGGGAGCCATACTTTATTTGACTGATCAGCACTTCTACAACATCAGAATGGGGCTAGGACCTGGTACCAACAACTACGCCGAATTGCAGAGCCTCAGACTTCTTCTTACCTTTGCTCGAGACATTTTCTGTGACTCCATCTAGATATTTCGCGATTCACAACTTGTGACCAATTGGTTCAACAACATATCTCTATGCCACTCGCACACACTGTCTGCACTGCTGCATGAGGTTCACCATCTCAGAACACTCTTTGACTCCATCACTGTGACTCATATTTACAGGTCTCGGAACAAAGTGGCTGATCAACTGTCCAAAGAAGCTTCGGAGCTGACCTGGGGTACCTGGCATATCACAGAGCACACAGAGGGACAGATCTGCAGATATTATCATCGGCCTTTTATCGAGGAGACTCCTCCTGATTTTGATGTTTAGTTTTTCAGCTACTTGCAGGGAGATTTTGTTCTAACTCCCCTTTTTATTTATTCGGCATGTATATTACTTCATACTTATATTCTGGGTCTGTAAGATTTAGTAAGTTATGCACCGAACTTACTAGGTGGACTTTTATGTCTTACACTGTATATGTCATGTTTTGGGACTGTGACTGCTTACAGTCTTTTATGAAAATCTGACTGATTTTGTAATTGTATATTTTCGGACAGAACAGTAGTTTTATACTACAGTCATATGTAACAGGTAGTTGATCATTAATATGAATAGTTACGAACTTTTTCACTGTGAAAAAAAGAACTACTATATTGGAGCACTGTAATTTTGGAGCTACACATCAATAATCAAAGACCCTTTACACGATTCTTGAGCTGCGTGAAAATGGTGGTGTGCTATTTCTCTATTTAAATGTTTCTGTTATTTCCTTCACTATGCATCTGTTCATCTAATTGTAAATCAGAAATTTTAAATTAATATTTGTTGTCGGAGCACCTTAATTCTGTCTACATTTACAATCTAAATGTTTTCTACTGATATTTGATTAAAGAATTATTAAATTCTCTTTAGTCACTACTGAACCTTACTATTTCTTTCACCTCATAATTCATACTTCTCTAAATATCCATCTAGCACAGTTATCTTTCCCTGTGATGCTCTTGAACGTTGATGTGCCAATCCACCTTTTGACTTCATAGCCTAATGGACTGAAACCCTATTTGTCCAACCACACCATCAATAAAAAAATACTCCCGTCACTGTAACTAGCTTAATATTAGCACTTATAATCATCAAGTTAAATCATAAAAATAGAGAGAGCCATCTTTGAGAATAGGAAGGATAGGTCCTAGACTCCAAAGTGGTTTGATGTTTTCCTTTATCGTTTGTTCATGCCAATCTTAAAAATTATAGAGTGACAACATAATGGCGACCATACTAGGGAGTGAGTTATTGAAAAAGATTAATATTTCATCAGAACTCAGAAACCCTTATCAAAATATTGTATGATTCAAGTATGTTACCATATTGGTATCTAGATGTTGATCGTGGACAATAGCTAGACACAAGAAATTTGAAATCATCCACTTGGCGACTCCACAGTTTTTCAGTTGACCTAAAGACTCCAATGGTAGAAGAATCTAGATTAGTTGTGAACACACAGTGACCCCACTACCTGAATTATTGACAATATGAATCCAAGAATACAACACAGGTATGCTCCAATGAACAGAGATCACATTCTCAGATTCCCACACAAAATGCCTCAAGTAGATTGGAAAATAAATCTTCCTATTTTTCAAGATGAGAATGTTGATGATTCTTCATCACATCTCATTGAATTTCATATATATTCATGCAAGTTGAAGGTCGAAAGGCATGAGTATTGCCTCATGAAGATGTTCATGGAAAAAATAGAAGGGAAAGTGAGGGAATGGTATGAAGGTTTGAATCTTGGTAGTTTGTATTCTTTAAAATATTTCTAGAAGGTGTTTTATGAGCATTATAAAGACTATTCTCCATCTTTATCATTAAGTGAAAAATATTGTGATCAGTCTGAGGATCTCATACAATACCTTGTAAATATTGATCAAGATCTAGGAAATTGGATTCCTGAGGATCTCTTCGAAGAAATTTATGAATTTCATTCTCAAGTTAACTTTCATGACAACCAAGAGAAGTTAGTTGAAAATGAAAGAAATTAGGAAATGAAAGAATATCCACAAGGTCTCTCTATGGGGAAAAATGATAATTCATCTGCTCTTTTGTGTGAGGCTAAATAATACATTCAAACTCATGATAAATATTCACAAAAGAGAGAAAACAATTGTTTTTCAGTCCAAAGAAAACAAATACTACGTCCTCCTATTAATAAAGAAGAAATTAATCCGATTCTAGGCATGCAACAAGCCTCCAAATTTTTATGTAGTCAAGAGATTATTTCTATTTGTTCTACTACTAATTTATGTACTGAAGAATTTCTTCATGAATAAAAAAAAGAACAGATTGATACTCATGTTGTTCTACTTCCTCAAGAAGGCTTATTGCCAGAGAGTGCTCCTATTCATCAAAGTGGTGGCCTTAAAACATAATTCAACCAACTCAGTCAAGAAATATCAGGTTTTCTTGAAGAAATAATAGTGGTATATAATGAGGATGCCATGTCAGATGACCAAAAATAATTTGTAGATATTATCTTTTAAAAGGATCCTAAGCATGAAAATGTGGAACAAGGAGCAGCCCTAGATGAAGTTTGTTATTTAAATCCTCAGGGCCAGGTATTGTTCCAAGATCCTTTTGCCGGCTTCTTAGAATAATCTAAATAAGGAGTATGCTATGCGAGGAATTGTTTTTTGCAGAGTTTAAGGAAAATTTTGCGCACTGTTGTTCAAAGGAAAGTAAGATGGGAGTGGCCCTTTTGTTTTTCCATCCTGATAAAAAGGGTGAACATGAATCAATCATGCAGTAATTTACTTAATTGTTTGCATTGGAGAAAGGATTTCACTTAGTGTATATATCATCTCCAATTTATATTAGGGTAGGTAGGTGTACAAATAAATCTCAACACACTGAGCATCTTTCAAAATTTAGTTCTATATTGCTTTCTAGTTTTCAGATCAAGTATGTGTCAGACTTCATTTTGCATAGAGTGTTGACTACAGCTTGAATTTTTCAGCCACAAAAGTTGTAGCAGATCAAGTTATAGGGTTCAGGTCAGCCCAATGGATCAGGGTACTAGTCAGCAGTGTTCATGACACCTCCCAAAGGAGTTGCTATCCCCAGCTAGAGCCACTATTAAAACCCTATAATTTATAGTATCACAAGGTGACTATCTAGTTTCTCTTCAAAAAAATTTCATACTGTACGTAGATGTAAATATTCAAAATACTTTCCAAATAAAGAATCAAAGGCAACTGTTGAGGAGGTAAATCCCCTCTGCAGACAGAGGCGATCCCTACTAGCCCAGCAGGGGTCTAGCAACAAAAAAACAATGCTATGACGCAAGATCCTAGTTACGAATGGAAAGACTTGGAATAGCAGCCTACCTGGATTCCAACGCTACGATCTGAATAAGAAGTGTCCCCGTCCTTCAGCCTTGGCAGATCACAATCCTTCCATGATCTCCGCGGATGAACACCTGCACATAGAAGAAACGAACAGATACAAGCATAGAAACCAGCATACGTAACTAAACATCGGTCAGAAAAGATATTACTCGCATTAACATGATGGAAAACGGAGTGGAACCATAATCATAGTCATCTATTAAATGATAAATGAATAGAAGTTACAACCAAGTTCTGACGTCGCAGCCTCCTTCGAACGGGTCTCCGGTCGTCCACGTCTCGCAAAGCTCGCCAAGGAAAGGGAAAACCTCTCCAGAGTCTCGTAACAATGGTCTCCTCGCTTGAATGGGCCTTAAAGGAAAGAAGGGATTCTTTACAGCACAAAGGCACTTGGGAATAGGGAGATGCAAAGCTTCAGCACTTCAAGACTAGCTTGCCATGGATCTGAGCAGGCTTTTATAGATGGGGAAGGAGGGAGTTGGGATCCCTATTATTATGGGATTGGCCCTATCAAAAAGGAAGGTTCTATGGAAGGTGGCAAAACCACTTCCCTTCCATAGAACTCCCACAGCCAAACCTCCCAACTCAAGATAGGCAATGGTTTGTGAGTTTGTTTGAACTCAACTTCCGCCATCCATATTTAAAAAACAGTCCCTAAAATGGGTGGCGCGATTTCTGCTCTATGACAGAGCGCCAAGTGGCGCGACCTCTTTGCAGGATTTTCCTCATTGGCGCGAGTACTAAACTGACTGCCCGCGCCAATGCAAAAAGGGATGTTTTTCATGATTTTTGCAAGGAGATGTCTCAAGGGAAAATAAAGCTCATGCTTAGAGGGATGCATTGATGATGTTTTCAAAGCATGACAATGTTCACAGGTCACGAAATGGGTCCTCCATTGTGCGGGATGGGGAATGGTAGGGACGGTGACAAATTACTGTGTAACAGATGCCCCCTAAAGCATGAGGCCCGAGAGAGAGAGGGGTGAAATGCTTTATGAGAACATGTTCAACTGAAGGCCTGCTGTTGGAAAACCTGCGTAGAAAGATACAACTGAAATCTCAAGTACATGATGTATATATATCGTATGGACACAGCCATCCGAAACAGAGTATACGATAATCTGGATCCAGGGTATGGGCGCAGTCATCCAACTAAGATCAAACAAATAGACTCAGGTATGGTCGCAGCCATCCAATCAGTGAGTCATGTATATAATGATAATAATCCACAATCGCAGCCTGGATTACAACAGACACAATCCAGGGTCTTGCGCTCCATCTCGACCAAAACAAAGTACAAGTTCGAGCATGTGAATATGTGAGCTGAAGTCGAACATGCAAGAACATCGTCTGATTACCAGCCAATGATGAAAGCTGTTAACAGACGCGAGAGAAACCACCAATAATGACAATGGTCCTCAAGGTACTACCGGTACAATCTACGGCGTGCGAATAAATGAGTTGACGTCGAACACCCGCAGAATCATTCGATCGGAAGTCAATGATGTAAACTTCACGTCGAATGCGACGAACTTGCCATTGAGGCATGCAGGCTCCAAGGTACCATCAGGAGTCTCTAGACCAACTTCCTGGATAATGAGTTGAAGTCGACAAGAAGTGACCTTGATCGAAGGTGGGCCATAATGATTCCCACATCATCGACACGAGACAGAGGAACATAATGTTTTTGTTGTGAATCAGGATCATATGAGAAACAGAGGAAGGTTGATATTTGCAGATGCCAACTTCTCTTGAACACATGAACGGCAAGACAATGGACTTGGCAGTATTTGACATCAACGGATCAGGGGTCATGGCGACGAGGCAGTGAACAGATGAGAGGTCAAAAGAGATTACCCAAACCCATGGAAGCAAAGTGAAGCAACGAGATGAGATGTCCCCAACCCGACACGAATGCAGACAAGTGCCATGTTCAAGAGCGACATACTGCCGACGACAACGACGATGGTTCCATTTTTCCCCCACCATTTCTGGTGAGTACCCCAATTATTTTTGATAATAAGCTTGAAGGGGATAGAATATGCTTGTGATATAAGTCCGCCCTTCGGGCGAATCCATCCTAGTGCATTTAACGAGTCCTAGGAAGGAGAAACTCGGAGAACGTCATTTCGACGAAATCCAATGTCATCAGGGTTTAACGAGTCTGACAAAGGAAGAACTCGGCGTCTTTTCATGTTTAGAGAGTTTGAAAAGGCAGCGGAAAAGAAAACTCCAGAGGTCCCTTTTCGTAAATAGTTCCCCAGATCCGAAAAGGTAGAAAACAATATCCGGGAAAACCTCCTAGTCGCGATAGGCTAGGGTATTCCTTTTTCGTAATCAATCCATCCCAGCCCGAAAAAGGGTTAAACGTATACTGGGTGAATGTCGATTCATGTCCATTTTAACGAGATCGAAACGACAAGGGCCTCGGCAATCTTTTCATGTTTAGAGAGTCAGAAAAGAGCTGAAAGATGACTCCAGAGTGACTTTTTCGTGTATTTACCAAGTCCGAAAAAGTATAAAATACAACTCGTCTCCATCATTTAAGTCGCAAAAACCTGTCGCTGCACATACCAAGCAAGCGTAAAATCCATTTTCGACATAACATATGCAAATATTTGATAAAAATACCTTTTTAAAACTCATTTAACGTCGAAAAAGTTATAAATATGTCAAATTGGTAAAAACAAAATTACTTTTACTATTTACCTTGGTAGAAAGCAACAGTGGTCCATTTGGAGCAGAAACTTCCGTCGACGATTGCGACCAATCCAGGCAACCATTCAGCTTCTCGTCTGTCACAGGTAAAAGGCGCTCCCATGCTCTACATTTTCATTCATTTTTTAATGATTTTTCCTTAAAAATCAGCTCTGTAAGGGCACTTTTAAAAAATTAGGGTTGCGCTCATTGGCGCGGGTATCGGGCACGGACCCGCGCCAATGAGCTTCTTTTTACAAAGGACTCGCGCCACGTGGCGCGACTGTTCACGAAACAGCCGCGCCAGCGGCGGAACCCAAGATTTCGCCTAAAATTTCGATGTCTATACCAAATTGAATGGAATTTGAGCCTTAACAAAGATCTAACTAAGGGTTTTTAACCATGTGAATGCAGAGAATCACTCAAAATGGCAATTGAATGGAAGGAACGAGAGCACGGAGAAGAGGACGAACAGGCCATGCAAAGCCAAGCTTGCATGAATGCACTCAGAGACTGTGGCTTGAAAAAGTTCTTCCTCATGCCATGTTTATGAGCTCAGCCCGAGCTCCTCCAATATCTAATCAGCATCTGGGATGAAAATGAACAGGTGTTCAAGCTACGAGACCAGGTGTTAGAATTGGAGGTCACTGATGTTTATTTCATCACTGGATTGTCCTGCAGGGGTCCAATCCCGGTATTGACTGGAAGCAGACCATCTGGGGAAAAGATGGAAGAAGTAATGGCACGGGTGTGCCGAGGGGCACAGACAGGATCAGGAAGTAAGAAAGTGGACATCCACACCATCCCTGATCTAGCACTGAGAGTAGTACTCCACACCATTACGCGGGCTGCTGGATCGCAGGCACCGCACGAGGCTACAAAGGCCCAACTCTTGCTAGCCTCAGAATGCATGGGTCCCCGACTGTATGATTGGGCAACAGCTGTAACGATCAACATGAAAAGGCAGCTCACCAAGTGCAAACAGGGGAGACTGAAACAGTTCAGCTATGGTTCCATCTTGGTATCGTTCATTCTGGAACGCATACCAATCTTCCAGGGCCAAGGGGCCCCAGTGGCGAGTCCGATACCACGAGAGCCAAGAATGGCTCGCTGGGCAGCACTGATGCCCAGATCTGGAGGTGGCCAACAGATGTCCTGGAGGCCAGAGTTTTTTAGGTGGCTACGGTGCCAGCTGATCGTCGTGGAAGATTGGCCCTATTTGGGAACTGACTTTACAGGAGACCCAGATCTCCCCCTACCAGAAGGAGACGACTGGGATGAAGAGCTGGGTAAGACCTCATATTTTGTTTTTATGTTTATATGTTTTTTTTTTTTTTTTAAAATACACATTCGTCTTAACACAAATATACATGCATGCAGATGTAGGACCTGAGAGACCAGCCAGGATGTCTCCAATCTCCCGGAGGACACAACTCGCCCCTGAGATCCAGGGGGAAGGCACCAGAGGAGAGGAACTGGTCCAGAACCTCGAGGGGATTGCCCATGGGATCCCAGACTATGCCCGGCTATCAGACGTACCGATAGCATACCAACGCCATACAGTGGGTGTTCCGAATCGGATCCACTGAATCCTGAGGCGCCTAGTGCGTGCAGTGACGTGCTATCATGAGCACCGTGCGGATTAGTCCTTAGGATTTATACTACACCTATTTTTTGAGAGACATAGCGTCTCCGGATGTACTAAGATGACTATGTATATTTTTTGAGTTTTATGTGACACACTCTATGTAAACATTTCGATATCTATATATATGCATATCTATTTCTGGATGAGTCTTCTCTACATGTGATGATGATTTATAAATTGCGCAAATGTCTGTCTAATACCAAATTTGCTACTGCATCTGTTAATGTATTCAAATGTCTGGGTATATGATGATATGTAATGTAGTCAAAATTCCTTTCCAGTAATCGAATACGCAAATACAGACGTAAGATGGATGGGTTTCTTACCGAATAGTGTCCGTTCAGTTGTAACACTACAAGTTGTGAATCTAGGTACACGAGAAATTCATGGATACCAAGGTTTACTGCCTCGGTTAATAATTCCAACACGGCACTATATTCCGCGATATTGTTCGTGGTATGTCCTAAACACACACCTTGCAGGTCGATCAACTCACCAGCAGGATCGTAGATTACCCAGGCTGCGGAAGACAGATTCCTGGTACTACGGGAGGCACCATCCGCGAAACCAACAAATGGATGAATAGACATCTGCACAACCAGGAAGACCCGATCAGCAGAAAGATGTTTACAAAGCACACCACACCATGCACACAAATGACAATCACACACCTATGTACACACACCACACCACGAAATCAATTCAGGCATAGTATTTTTTAAGGTACAGCCCATTCCTGGGCTGCGCCAATGGAACTCCTTCGTAGTCTATAAGCTCGTAGGCCCCATTTTTCAAAACACGCTTTACTATATAGGGTCCATGCCACATCGGCTGGAGCTTACCGGCTCCAAGCTTATCATGTGCCTGATCATACAAGAGGACGAGGTCTCCTTCGATGAAAGAACGGGGAGAAACAGATTGATCAAAATGAGTCTTGACCCTCTTCTTTTGTGCTTCGATGATCAAAGCAGCTAGACGACGGGTTTCATCCAACCGTTCAAGATACAGAAGACGCTCTTCCTCAGGAGAAGTATCCGGTAAAAGCTCCACAGCTAATTTGAGCGAAGGAATTTCACATTCAACCGGCAGAGTAGCTTCCAGACCGTACACCAGTTGAAATGGTGTGAATCCGGTTGCACTTTTAGCAGATGTTCGGTACGCCCAGAGAGCTGAGAACAGTTGGAGATGCCAACTGGATTTATGAATCCCAACTGTTCGTTGAAGCATAGTGACCAAAACCTTGTTCACCGCTTCAACCTGACCGTTAGCTTGAGGGTAGTATGGCGTTGAGCTGTCGTGACGCAAGCCCAACGCAGCTGTCAACTCCGCCATCATGTAATCACGGAAATGAGTACCGTGATCAGTGACGATAGCTTGAGGGACCACGAATCGTGCAATAACATGGTTGAATAAAAAAGAAGCAGCCGTTCTTCCGTCAGCAGCAAGTGTAGGCATCGCTCGGCCCACTTAGTGAAGTAGTCGACGGCGACGATGATATACGCATGCCCCCCGGCCGAGTGAGGGTTACACGTCATAAAATCTACGCCCCATTTCGCGAAAGGGCCGACGGTAATAACGGGATGCAAAGGCAATGGCGGCGCGCGCATCTTGCGCTGAAAAATCTGGCATGGATGACATTTTCGGACTGCAGTGATACAATCCTTGAATATAGAAGGCCAGAAATAACCTGCCCGTAGAATCTTCTGGGCAGTAGCATATCCGGACATATGTCCGCCACAGGCACCACTGTGGCAGTCATTTAAGACTTTCTCAACCTCTTCCAAGGTAAGGCATCGTCGGAGCACCGAATCTACTCCAATACGATATAAGGTATCTCCTACTATACGGTAGGGTTGGGACTGGTGCCGAATCTGACGGCGGGAAGTTTTATCCAATTCAGACCGAAATGTCGCGGTCTGAAGATACACTATGATGTCACCGTACCAAGGATCACGAGTATCTATAAGAAACAGCGTTTCGTCCGGTATATGATCTTCAGAGTGTGAGGGAACAGAGTCTGTAGGGAGAGAACATATCAAATCCGCGAAGACCAGTGATTTAGTTGACTTGGCAGTGGTGAACTCCAAGTCAAACTCCTGCAGGATGACGATCCATTTGGAGTACTTGCCCCCCAATAATTGTCTAGAAAGAATATACGTCATAGGGTTGCAGTCTGAAACCACTGTTATCGTGCACAAAAGGATGTAATGGCGAAAGCGTTGTACGGCGTGTACGCCTGCTAAGGCCAACTTCTCAACATGTGCATAACGTGTTTCCGGGTCGAGAAGGTTCCGAGACAGGTAATAAACAACATGTTCATCACCGTTCTCGTCATCCTGCACCAAGACCATGGCGATGGTGCTAAATGCGGCGGCTAGATACAAAGTAAAGTCGCGGTGGTAGTCCGGAGGACGAAGCAACAGAGCATTGACTAGCAATGTCTTCAGCTTCTCAAAGGATTCTTGAGCAATTTCGTCCCAATGAAAGGGAACATTCTGCTTTAACAAACGAGTGAATCCTTTGGCCACCTCGGCGTAATTCGGGATGAAGCGCCTAAGAAAATTCGCTTTCCCTTGCAGACTCTGCAACTGATAAAGGGAGGAGGGTGACGGGAGATTTATAATGGCCTCAACCTTCAGAGGGTCAAGGCGAATTCCGTCTTTCGAGACTATAAAGCCCAAAAGACGGCCAGAATCGACGCAGAAGACGCACTTATGAGGATTGAGCCTAATATTGTAGCGTCTGCAATGAAGAAATATCTGGCGAAGATGCTCAGGATGGTCCTCTCGCTTACCCGAATGGGCAGGCAAGTCGTCCAGATAAGGCTGGACAATATGGCGAATATCATGAAAAGCGTATGACATCGCACGCTGAAACGTGGCGCCAGCGTTCTTTAAGCCGAACGGGAGTTTTTTGTACGCGAAAGTGCCCCATGGACAGATGAATGTGGTCTTATGTTGATCCTCAGGTGCGATATTGATCTGGTTGTAACCTGAGAAACCGTCCATTAAGGAATAGATCTCACTCCCGGCGCAATCGTCGATAATCTAATCGATAAACGGAGTGGGATAATTGTCCTTAGGACAGGCGCGATTGATATCGCGATAATCTACACAGACTCGAATGGTACCCTGCTTTTTATCGACAGGGACGATATTGGACACCCATTCTGTAAAGGGGATAGGATAAATAAAACCCGCGTTCAGAAGTTTTTCAACCTCTGCCTTGATAGCGGCGGCTTTCCGAGGATGCATGGGACGCAAGCATTGGCGCACGGGTTTCGCACCTGGATAGGTTGGAATCTCGTGCACGACAATACTAGGATCAATTCCCGGCATTTCCTCGTAGGACCATGCAAAAACATCTCTGAATTCTTTGAAAAGTTCCGTATAGACCTGAATCTCCTCGGGAGAACAAGTCACACCCACATGAATGTTCTCAACAATCCCCGGTTTAACAGAGATGTTGATAGGAACAGTTTGAGTAATGTTACTCAGATTACCCTCCGAAAAGACCTCGTGCGTCAAGATCGGTGTTTGAAGAGGAGGGGAAGGAACCTGAGTAGCATAGCGCTCCAGACAATCAGCCATTGCCCCCAAGCTGGGCATAAACGAGGAGCGATGATGTCCATCGCCCCAGGGCAGCTCCTCAAGAGACATGGTTTCAATGATAGCTTCATCTGAAGGAAAATTCTCTCGGAGAGGATCAGGTGAATCAGCCTGACCAAGCCAGGGGGATTGCGAGTAGACGTCGAGAGCCATGCTCATCGGAGCATGCTGAGGAGGTGGAGGATCCGATGCGGCAACAATCTCACAGTAGCTGATCTCTACTGGCGTCAAAGGCATGGATTCTCCAAACTCATATACCTGCTCAGGTGTAGGAATGAGCCAGGGGTCATCAGTCCTGGACAGCATGTTAACTTGAGCGGTATTCGGTGGCGGCGCAGGGAAAATACCCATGAGGACTGGGTCTTTGAAGAGACCAGGTCCTATGCTGTCTGGGGGATTCGGAATTTGATCCACATACGACACGTTGTTCTCGGAGCTAGAGGTAAAAAATGACAACTGGTCTACCGTGACAATCTTGCCCTCGTGAGGGAACTTGATGAATCGAAAGACAGTAGACGGCACGCAGAGCATGGCATGGGTCCAGCTGCGGCCAAGAAGTATGTTGTAGTTGAGTTTAGCGTCAACCACTTCCACTTCCACGTTGACAGTTTTTCCCTGTAATGTGATCGCAAGACTCTCGAGAACTCCCAGGGGTTTAGATTCTCGACCATCAAATGCCTCAAGGGCATTAGGAGATGACGACAAGGCTGGAGAGCCGATGGCCTTCCAGCAAGCGGAGGACATAACGCAGGTAGATGCACCCTCATCTACGACGGCCCTATGAACGTTTAGACCGTTAATCCCGACTTGAATGACCAAAGCGATTTGATGTGGAAGCCGGGGAGTATAATTCTCCAGATCGAAGGTGATAAGGCTCGAGTCGGCGGGATCGATACCACCGATCGCAGACAGTAAAGCCTTCCGTTGTGAAGGACAACTTTGAAGAACCTCAAGTGAGGACATAGCACATGGCGCCTGTGCCAAATCCTCAACAATACTGTAATGTTGAGCGGCACGAGCATTTGGATTATAAGAGGATCTCCGAAGAACACCCTTGGGAGGTGGCTTCACAACGGGTTCGAGAGTCGGCTTCTCGATTTCCAATGGACCAGAGGCAGGTGGAGGAGGCGGCCCATCCGCAACTGCCTTCCCGGGCGCCTGCCGTGATTCATTGTAGTCCTTCGACCGCGTAGCGATAGTGATAGGTGCATTAGTTTTCATCATGAAAACTTGAGACCCAAACGGTGCAGATGGTGACGCCTGTTCGACCATCTGGGTCTGCTGAGATGGAAATGGCTCTTTTAAAACAGCCGGAGTCCCTTTTGAGCCTTTAAGAAGTTGACTAACTTCGGACCGTCGTGGACAATCCTTAGTATAATGGTCACCCTCACAGATGAGGCAAGGGAATTTCGGCTTACGTTGGGAGCCATCCTCAGTTCGAGATTTGGATTCCGGTTTCGGGGCATCAGATTTTGATTTGCCTTTGCCCTTCTTTTTCCCTTTGGAGGATTTGTCCGCAGGATTGGCCTGGACGGCATTCACCTCCGCGGTTTTACCAGAATCGGATGAGGCGGGATTAGCAGAGGTATTGTTGGAAGAATTAGCCTTCTGCTTCCCATTCGAAGACTTCTTCGAATTTTGAGAGACGGAACCAATGACACCATCCACCGAAGGGGTAGGCAGAGCCTTAGTGGTTCCGGGCCGTGGAGCATCAGTCAAGATGTCATAAAGCGTGCCAGACTGCGAATAGACAAGATCGAGATACTGGGCACGCGCAATAGCTTGTTCCTCCGTCACACACGCTCCCATCGCAATATCCTGAGCGATCTTATTCACAAAGGAGGTGGTGAACCAGTGGGTCAAAATCTGATCAGGTATGTGAAACTTGATCAGTCGACGACGGCGCCGCCACTCATGTATGTGATCCGAGATGTGAGTGGCGGTGTCCTGCTTCAGAGAAGTCAGGATGTGCGTCCCGGCCTCATATCGGACCGGTAACTGAAAATGCGTGAGGAAAGCCATGGCTAATGAGTTGAAATCTTGAAAAATACCACGGGATAGTTCTATGTACCATTTAGCAGCAGCTCCTGTTAACGTACGCTGGAAAAGACGCAAACGAATCGAATCATCGACCCAAGAGTTAGACGAACACCAGAGGTGGTACGTCATCACATGCGCCTGGGGGTCTTCGCCAGCTTTTCCCTCAAACTTGGGACAATCTCCTGGTATCTTGGTGGGAACCGGAGGCCAATATGGATTATGCGAAATCGGATCATTGGTCAACTTTGAAACGTCCGGCAGGTCCAAGGTAGCCAGGAACGGCAATGGAGGGTTAACTCCCATGCCAGCCCCAGGATAAGGTCCGGTACCCATGCTCCACGATGGTTGTGAATATCCCTGCCCCCACGGGTTCTGTCCCGCAGGATTCTGACCGTAGGGGGCATAATTCGTATAGCCAGACTGATTTGGATTCTGGTAACCATAGTGCGGGGCTTGATAACCAGGGTTCGGGCCCTGATTAGGCGTCTGCCCTGTATAAGCAGCGTTTGGATTTGGCTGCTGAGCGTAGGTAGAACCGGGTGGAGGAGGATAATACTGAGAGCCTCTAGGGTGGTTATAGTTCGGTTGAGACTGACCATGAGGATAATAACCACTCTGAGGATGAGTAGGCTGCTGAAAAGTGGAACCCTGCGGAGCCTGGTACGTAGGGCGCAGCTGTTGATTTGGCTGCGGCATTGAATGAACAGGCTGTTGAGCAGAGTGAACGGAATGAGAGGGCTGCCCTGAATGAACAGGTTGACCCGAGTGAGGGGGCGGCCCTGAATGAACAGGTTGGCCCGGATAGACAGGCGGCGCTGGTTGCGCAGGCTGACCTGGTTGTAAGTGAGCCCCAGGTTGCACCGAATAAGCCGGTTGCCCTGGAGGCGGGACACCAGGTTGTACCGGATGACCCGGTTGGCCTGGTGGTGGAACAGGACCAGGTGCTTGCTGGAAACCGCTGACTTCCAAAGTAACCACAGGTCCCGGGCCGATATGCAACGCGAGAGACAACAGGATACCGCGCGGCATCAAGAGAGAAGGCCGGATTTGCCCCCCAGACCACAGGGGCTTTGAGCACATCAGCACCTTACCGAGGTCGAGCAAACTATCCAACAAAGGCTATAACATGGTCCGGCGACTGTACAATGGCCCTCGCCGGCCCGCAGTAGCCTTGGATGGGCCGTCCCCGTGGGTCGTACAGACAACCAGGTTGGCTCACAGGTTGGCCTTGGAAAAGGTTGTCCCCGCAGTGTTGCGAGCTCGGCTGTACCTGCAAACCCGAGCATGCTGTGACAAGCCTCAGGAAGACGCAAAATGTCCCCATGCTCGTCAAGCTGACCCGGAAAACCATACACGGGAGTGTCGTCTTGTGCATAGTGCGAAAAGAAAGACCGATAAGGATCTTGGGGGAGCTGTCCAGCTCCGACGTTCGGCTGCTGTAAAAACAACCGATACTCCTCCGGAGAGATATTCTCCCCAGAGCAAGCAAGAATGCAAATAAACATCTTCGTGGAGTTGGCCCAGCCCCCGGTAGCCGAGACAACAAGAAGAGTGCGCCTACACAAACAAGGCCGACAGAACGGGCGACGGCAAGCCGGCGGAGACACCCTCGGTGTAGTGGTACCGGCCTCGAAGCAGGAGATGATATTCCCATAGAGGCAGCAGCTGAGATAATCTGACCCAGAGATCTGTATCCCTGTGGCAAAGAAGGACCAGCTGACGATGTGGTAGCCAGCTCAGACTCGTCTCCCTCAAACAATCTACGAGGGATGCGCCGATAGTCATCAGACCCGGGAATTTCCTCACCAGAATCACTCATGGTTGATCCTGCCGTTAAATCACGCAGAAGACGGCGAGGACTAGGAGGAAAAACAACAGCAACAAACGGTGAACCCGATGTAAGAGAAAGGAAATCAGCTCCTAATCTCAATTCAGACACAGGGTCTGAAAAGGGCCAGTTGAACTCAACTGGTTCTCCAAAGGGTTGCTCGGCGAGGACCGGTCCCCCATCAGGAAACTCGGAAACAACAGGCTGCTGTGGTTCAACAGAAGGCTGAGAAGCTTCTGAAGAATCGTCCGTGTAAGGACTACCAGTAGACGAAACCGAAGGTTCCGCCACCGTGGCAAAAGACTAGAAGAAAAGAGCAAACACACACACGGGCTGAAAACGAGTTAAGACACACGATCAAACAGTCAACAAGCAATGTCTAAACGGGTGTGTAATCATGGGCGATTAATTTTACCACATTGGAAAGTAAGGAATTCTACCGTTTCATGTTTTAAGAGTCGAGAAACGATAAAAAGATGACTCTATCTCTTTCAGAGTTGATACAAGCGTGAAAGGACAAGCGCTTGACGGTCTTTTCAAGTTTAAGGAGTCAGAAAAGACCAAATGACTGCTCAGGAAAAACTAGGCACAAAAGGTGTACCAAATATCCGTGAACTGCAATATACACCTTGGTTTCAAATAATGAAACAGAAATCGACCAAGGACTTTCCGTACGTGCAGGTAGTCTCCCCGAATGCTGTGTTCAGTGTATCACGGGTATAGGGCGGCAGACTCGGCTTCCTGTGGATAAAGGATTGAAAACCTAGAGGGGTCTCCCTTTATATACGCGATGGTATGGGGAGCGCAAGTCCGTACTAGCTAAAGCCAACAGGCGAACGACAGCTGCTAGGTTTAACGACGCCGGAACACGTCTCTAGCCTAGACCTTCTAAATATATTTCGTTAAGTTCCAATGCTGCCTTAGGTTAATTGAATAAATTTTACAGTTGATCTTCAATTAAGTTTCAATTTCCAGGCCCTATCGTATGTGGTGTCTCGAAAGACTCCTAAATGCAAGCTATATGCCATAGTGCAACATTTCGTTCGATGAAAACTAGTTAAATAAGAGTTGAGAGCTTTTATACAAACGAAATGAACGGAATACAACAACAATGACTCTAATGCAACTAATGCAATTGCAAGCTTTTCATTCAAAACACTAATCACTAGCGATACGGAAAAGATCACAATTTGCACTAATTAACAAAACAAAAGAGATTTTTTTTTATTTTCAATGTTTAATGGCTAATGTGCACTGAAAACAAAAGGAACAATTTGAGAAGTGATATCCAAGAGAGCGAAACAACCAAAATTCACTCAACAATGCAATCAATCAGATCCCCAAAACGACCCAAAGTCTCTCAAAGCAAAGAAAAGACTCAAAAGCTTCCGATGGACCGTGTGATCTAGGTCCAAAGCAAGGCAAACGATTTTCGAATGAAGGAAGGAACAATCACCCAAAAAACGCAACAAAACAATCAAAGACTGTTAAGAGAGCGTGGAGAATAAATCAACAAGTTGACAGGACAATCAAGACACCAAAACTCCTAAGGAGGCTCGATACACTAAGCCACTAGATGCCCTAGGGCTCAAAACGTGAAATCGGTAGATAGAAGCAAACAACCAAAGGACAGAGGTGAATTCCAGACAAACAAGGCTCCAACACACTCAGGCAGTCAGAAAATCAAGAAGGAAAGTATTGGTCAAATCCAGAGAGGCAAAAAATGAAGAAACTCAAAAAACTCACAGGGTTGGCGCGACTGTGAGAGTGAAACTAGCGCCAAAAGCCAATTGGCGCGGGCTGGACAAAAGCAACGTGTGCCAAGTGGCGCGACTGTCGGGTTAAAAACCGCGCCAGTCGAGTTTCTCAATAAAAATTAAAAAACAAGCTACTCCAGGAGCAGACCAATACAAGCTAAGCAACCAAGAAGCTAAAACAAAGAAAGAATCCAACCCAGAAGGTTCATCAAGCAAGGAAAAACGATCAAAGCGAAACAAGATAAACAAGACAATGAAGACCGGACGATCTCCCCAGCGGAGTCGCCAATTTGTTGAGGAGGTAAATCCCCTCTGCGGACAGAGGCGATCCCTACTAGCCCAGCAGGTGTCTAGCAACAAACAAACAATGCTATGACGCAGGCTCCTAGTTACGAATGAAAGACTAGGAATAGAAGCCTACCTGGATTCCAACGCTACGATCTGAAGAAGAAGTGTCCCCATCCTTTAGTCCTGGCAGATCACAATCCTTCCACGATCTCCGCGGATGAACACCTGCACATAGAAGAAACGAACAGATACAAGCATAGAAACCAGCATGCGTAACTAAACATTGGTCAGAAAAGATATTACTCGCATTAACATAATGGAAAACGGAGTGGAACCATAATCATAGTCATCTATTAAATAATAAACGAATAGAAGTTACAACCAAGTTCTGACGTCGCAGCCTCCTTCGAACGGGTCCCCGGTCGTCCACGTCTCGCAAAGCTCGCCAAGGAAAGGGAAAACCTCTCCAGAGTCTCGTGACAATGGTCTCCTCACTTGAGTTGGCCTTAAGGGAAAGAAGGGATTCTTTATAGCACAAAGGCCCTTGGGAATAGGGAGATGCAAAGCTTCAGCACTTCAAGCCTAGCTTGCCATGGATTTGAGCAGGCTTTTATAGATGGGGAAGGAGGGAGTTGGGATCCCTATTATTATGGGATTGGCCCTATCAACAAGGAAGGTTCCATGGAAGGTGGCAAAACTACTTCCCTTCCATAGAACTCCCGTAGCCAAACCTCCCAACTCAAGATAGGCAGTGGTTTGTGAGTTTGTTTGAACTCAACTTCCGCCATCCATATTTAAAAAACAATCCCTAAAATGGGTGGCGCGATTGCTGCTCTATGACAGAGCGCCAAGTGGCGCGACCTCTTTACAGGATTTCCCTGATTGGCGCGAGCACTGAACTGTCTACCCGCGCCAATGCAAAAAGAGCTGTTTTTCATGAGTTTTGCAAGGAGATGTCTCAAGGGAAAATAAAGCTCATGCTCAAAGGGATGCATTGATGATGTTTTCAAGGCATGACAATGTTCACAGGTCACATAATGGGTCCTCCATTGTGCGGGACGGGGAATGGTAGGGACGGTGACAAATTACTGTGTAACAATAACCATAGTTCCCTTGACTAGATCTACAAAATACCATGGGTAGAAAACAATCATGTGCAAAACCTATGAGCAAAAGCATGGGTAGGTCCACCCATCGTCTTTGGGTCTGCTCCCCATCTTTGGTAATTCTAGAGTGGTTAAAATATTGGACTGGTTCCTACTTTTAGATTCTTTCTTGGAGGATAATATAAAGATAAAGCAAGGAATTTCTTCAAGTGGTAAATTAGATCTCTACCAATTTCTTTTGGAAATGGCCTCCACTGTGGGCAAGCTTCACATCCATTTTAAAGTAAGTCCAAAACAACTGAAATATTCCACATCCATTCAAACCATAAAAGAAGTTTCATGGCCTTAAGACCTCATTAGTCTAGAATACCACCAAATTCAATTCCTTAAATCTCCTAGGACATAAAAGCCACAACAATCACTTAGTCTATTTAGAAATTTAAAAGAGACAATTTGGCTGTATGAGATATTAAGGCCTAGATTCAAAAATTGCAACAACTCTACTTCAATATGATATGAAATAATTATATAAAGAATGACTCATATTGACAAAAATATGAAAAAAGAAACTTCACAATAGTATACTAAATGTGCATTAAATTGAAATTATTTAATTCTAATAAATACTAAAAATTGGTATTCTATACTCGAACTTATGTAAGAATAAATGGAATCCACACTCTTAACATCCCCTTTTTAATAAGAATAAATAGAATCCACACTCTTAACATCACTTATTCAATCCTTAAAAATTTAACAAAAATTTAAAAATCTATCCAGAATTTTTGAACAAAATTAAAATTTTAAAAGTCTATACAGACTTTTCTAACAAAATTGACGAGGAAAAAACTAAAAGACGAAAAAAAAAAACATTTACTGAATTAGCTAGACTGGCGATAACTAATATAGAATTGAACACAACACAATGATTATGTTTGGCGTGCATCTAAAAATGACTTTCAAATCTCCACAGTTGCTGCAGACACGATCATGCCCGCAAAGCCCTCCCCACCATCGTCGTTAACTTCAATCAACTGCCTGGTTGACGGATTAAACAGATAAGAGATGTGTTTTTTTGGGTTGAAAGGCGGTCGGTAGTCCAATCCGCTTACAAAAATTTGGTCGCAACACTGTGTAGCGCACGTAAAGTATGCAATACGGTGGGGAGTCGGAAGAGATGCTACATCACTCAAAACGTCGTTCTCCACATCATACTTCACGACCTGTTGTTGGGTGAACGCGTACAACTCCCCAGAAGAAGAAGAAATCACACGACTTCTCCATAGATCTCCCATGAAATTCCGCTCATGTGCCGTTATTGTCCACGTCCCCTCACTCGGATCGAAAATTTCATTTTGGCCTTCGTCTATCACCATGAATTTACCTTCCACGAAAACACCGCAGCATGCCAAGCCGTGCGGTCGGATCATAGGACGCAAAATTTCCCACTTGTCTTTCTCAGCGTCATATGCTTCTGCAGCTGCAAGAGGGATGCCAGCCTCACCCATACCGCCAGCGACGTAGACAAGTCCCGTGGAAGAAGACACAGAGCACGCAAAGAATGATCGAGGTGTTGGCATGTCAGCTCCTCGGCGCCATCTCGCAGACTCGAAGTCATAAATGTAAACACTCTTCACCAATCTCCCGTTGGACGGGTTGTATCCACCTATGAGAAGTAGCTTCCGATTCACAGCCACGCACTTACACATTATTTTAATTGGCATGTCATCAATGGGAGGTAGCCTTTCCCAGGTGCCCTTCACAGTGTCGTATACCGTTACTATATATCTGTCATTCATATCTCTGATATCTTCTTGAATCAAGCAAATAAGCTGTTCGCTCACCCCACATTTCTTCCTGTCAGCATAAAACGTAGGGCTACTGAGTATAGCCTCCCAGCTGTATCGTGTGATGCGTAAGGCACCCTTACCAAACACTGCCGAACCACATCCTCGGGAATAACCTCCATTAAGGCACTCTAAATACACCACTTTCCAGATCGATCAAGTTTATCCAAAGCTTTACCACAGTACATAAAGAAAAACAATATGAAAGACGATAGCTCAAAATATAGAAGTGCAGTTAAATATATAGTGTAGATGTGGGGAAACCTAATTTCACACCGACAAGAAAGGGAGTTAAGTGATAATGTTATTTAGTGGTAATATGAAAATATATAATTTTTTAATTCATAATATAAGTAGAGGGAAGCTTTTAATTTAAATTTGTTATTTAGTGGTAATATGAAAATATATAATTTTTTAATTCATAATATAATTAAAGGGAAGGATTTAATATAAATTTGACTGGTCAATACTTTGACATGGGAATGCTTTACCTAAGAATGTTTTATTTAAAGTATATAAAGTTTATTTATAGTGATAAATGGCACGAAATGATTATTTAAAATCTAGTTATATAGATAAATGGCATGAAATGGATTAGTTCGGTGAGTAATTTACGGATTTTTTAATAGATAAAGTATTTTAGCACATTTTTTTATGGTATTTTTCAGGTATTCTATGTTAATTTATTATTATTGTTTTATATTTGGAGCTTTTAATTTTAGGGGTGTATTTTATTTATTGTTATTAATTATAATGCGAGGATGATAAATATTAATAATATAAAAGGTGAATTTGAAATTTTTCTAATAATAACTATAAAATTGGTACATGAGAGTCCTTTAATTGTGGGACCATCAAATTGGTGCATGAAAGCCCCTTGATTGTGGCATGACTAAATTGGTCCATGAGTCCCTTGTTTGTTGTACAAGGGACCCGTATCTCACTAGCAATTTGAATGCTAAATTCTATTGAGGTGTAGCCAATGGTTCTTAGCTGAAGTGGTTGGGATTCTGGCTTGCACATGTTCAAGTCTTTGGAGGTATGATGTAGTGTGTACTAATTAGGCTCAAGGAGTGGCCAACCCCACGAAGCTTTTACTTCGTTCGTGGTTAATACAGGTCGTCTCGACACAAGCTTAGTTGTTAGGTATTTTGTGTAAAATTATATATATATTCAGGTGTACAAAATCTACCTCCCTTTAGATTAGAACCTATGAGGCTATAAATGAGTACAAAGAGTGGAAAGTTAGAAATCGAATTAGTTATATTCTTCCAAATTATTCACAAAACTGAATTTAGAAACAAGGGTATGAAAATGAATGAATATTCCTAAAGGGAAAGAAGTGTGACACCTCTCTTCTGTTGTGTCGAGTTGTGGAAGGGAGTTTCATGGCCCCTGGATCACTAGATGATAGGCCTGTAATGCTTTATAGTGATTGGATCAACTAAGCCATGAGAGAAATGAGTTGCTTCGAGTGAGCTTTTCCTCCCTTATGGGTAACTACTTTGAGAGCCATTGTCTCAACTGTGTGTTGTTCCACCTTGAATGAGCTCAATTTCTCGTGTATATATACCACATTTTCTTCTATTTCTCCTTTAAATATATGATGATCTCATCTCACATTAGTCTTCCTTATGTTTTTACATGCTTCAACCATGTTATGTCAACTACTATCTGGTACATATTATATTGCAAATGCAATTACATATGTCACACTATACTTTCACATACGAGATACTATGTTATCACGGTTTATCTTGTTCACTTTAGTTTCTAACCTAGGGTTAAAAGTTTACCAAGGGAGTTGGTTATGTAAGTTAGGGTTTGAATATTTAATTTTTCCTATGGTTTTAGGAGAATTGCATGAGAGTGAAAATTATTGTAAATAGGAGAGAGTTCGAGAGTATTTTGGAAGAGTTTAGATTTCAGGGTTAGTTAGATATCATCTAGAGATAAGGGATTAGGTGAGAATTTTTATGGATCATGATTCGTATTGTGGGAGTTTGTTTAGGATCTAGAACCTACTTTGGGTTCAGATCCACTTCTATAAATCTAGGTGAGCCCTTCAGGCTTGTAAGTGAAGGAGAGTGAGTAATGATTAGGAAAGGAATTCTCTTATCAATATTTTATTTATTAGTAAATTATTCATCAATTGTGAAATATATTTCTGTGTATATTTTGGAGTGTTTTGTGTGTGTTTTGTTATGCTAGGCCCCCTAGCTTGCACCATCATTTTGGTATGAGAGCCATAGAACTATGTGTTGAGTGAATTGTGATTAATTCCCAAGTTGTATGGACACATAGAGCTATGTGTGAAGCATAAGAATGGCATTGTAATTGTGTGTACACACAAAGAAGCCGTTATGATGGAGTTGAATTGAAAGAGAGTGTAAGATATGTGAAGGTTGCGAGATCAAGAGATCAATGTGAAGTCTGTGTTATAGATATTATTATGAAGGCCATGTTAATGTGTAACATATTTCAAGGAGTGATTAACTGTAGTTGTGAAAATCATGGAGCTGACCTTTGGTGAGTATAAGTGTGCAATATAAGTGAATGTTGAGCAGGTTGCAATGTTGGAGAGAATGAAACCTGTTTGTGATGCATCAAAATTCGTACGAAGCTATAGCCTCGCATTTTTGTTGAGCCTATCTTGAGATCATGTGAGAGAAAAAGGTTCTTCTGAAATCAAACTAAGGCACCTTGCACGTGGCTCAATAAAGGCAAGCACGAGACTCATATAAAATTTGATAATTTAAAACTATTATAAGAGGGCTTAAAGATTTATATTGTAGCATTAACATTCAATGTTGCATTTGGTGAATAGGAAATAGTAAAGGCAAAGGTAATAAATGTAAATAGTAAAGGTAAAGGCGTTGTATTAAAGGTGAACAAAAATAGTAAAGGTAAAGTTGAAAGTAAATGATAAAGGTAAATTGGTATTGAATTAAAGGGTTATAAAACATAAATAAATTGTAATGGATCATGGTGGTTTTTATGAAGATAGAGAATAATTTCTCATGGAATTATATACTATTTGAGGTTATTTTAATTGTTGAAGTGGTTTTTCTATGATCTACGAAGTGGGACCATAAGCCACAAGTTCCAACATCATGTTCATTAAAAAACTTGAAATGACAGAGATTAGTTTTGTACTAATAAGTCAAATTCCTTGTAATTGGGTGGATGATCATAGAACTCGACACTCAAAGTCAGGTCAATTTATCATAAAGACAATTTAAGGGAATATTGCAATGAAAAAGAAGATGAATATACCTATGGATAGGCATTTCAGAATTTAGAGAAAATCCACATTGATGCCATAAGAGTTGGCATAAATGATGAAGAATTTGAATCAGATACCTTATGTTTTTGAATCTGACAATTGATGTGTGGATGCAGGATGTGTTGCAGATGATGGAAGCGACACTAATTTTGTTTCATGCAGGGATGAAGACCAATATTTTGAAATAATTTATGAAAGTGACTGTAAATGCTTATAAAATGCGAAGAATAATTACAATTTCTAGAGAAGATGTTGATGGAACCTGAACTAATCAAATTGTGAATAAGGAAGAGAAATGTTCAATCCGTGAAAATTTGGAACATGAATGTAATTCACAATTTAATTTTAAATATGATGAATTGATATTACAAGCTAGTAACAATAAACTTCAATGAGAAACTAGATTCAATATTGACATTAAATAATTAAGGAAACTGATGGGAAAATAACATAAACCAAGATATTTGAAGAGGCGTAAATACAACAACATGATACATTTGACTACTCGAATATACATAAACAAATAAGGAGGAGAATTGCAACACAAAATTTGGAAAACTGACGAATTAAAATTCATAACCATTGAAACATAACAACAAAGAATGGATGATCAACAACAAAAACTAAATTTTGGGATCGAGGAGCTTAATCAATTTAAGAATAAATATGGTCAGGAGACGAGGAATTTATTTTACCTAGGGAGTCTAATACATGAGCATCTTCTATTTTGTATTTATTATCTGTTTAATATATAAAATCTTAGAGAACTCTAGATTTTATGGATATTTATAGAATTTGTTGGAGACTAAGTAGTTAGGATATATTCCTAAAATTGAGGGGATTTATCTCAACTTCCTCAAAATATCTAGGAAGGAGTTCTCTCTTTTGAGAAATTCGATATTTTTCCTCCTCCAGAATAAATAGCCATGCAATTCATTTGTAAAGCCAACTTTTGGAGAAAAATTAACATAATAAGATTTTATGTTTTCTCGTATGTTAAATTATTCCTCTTAGCTCTGCATCAATTTATTTAGTTTCTCTAATATGGTTTCATGTATGTGTTTCTTTAGTTTCTCTAATATGGTTTCAAGTGTGAGGTTTTATCTTTGACATGGTGTTATTGTTTCATATGTGTTCTTTCAATGTGGTGGGAATTCTATGTAATATAATAATGTATAATAGGAATCTAGATTTTTAAATTTTGTTTCTAAGAGGATACCATGGTGGTCACTTCATGAGCCATGTTATACTATTAGAGAACTCCATAGAACATAGAATACTTAATATCCCAACTATACATAATAATTCGCATCTTTCTTTTTCACTTAAATTCTATACATCATATTTTTCAAAGCATTGTTAGATTATCATAAGTCATCCATCTAGGTCCTAATAAAATTCATGAAGACCCATGTGTAAGATCCTTGAAAGTGAAAAAGTGAAATTTCTTGAGGTAGTAACATGTATAAACAAGTTAAAAGCCTTAATATAAGAATGTTATAGCTATGTTAGTTCACTATAAAATCCTAACCCCTAGGCATATGCTTAATAATGCATACTCAAAGAAAGAAAGTAAAAGAAACCAAATGTTACTTCAAATGAAAGAAAGAAAGAGAAAAGAGATGAATGAAAAATGGGATAGTAAAACAAACTACCATGTGTGAATTCTACATCTAATTCACCCTCATGAAGGCTGTCATGGATGTAAATGAAGGGACATAAATATTGAAATCTAGCAAAATAAGACCTACACATTATATATGACTATGAAATTTTACTCATGAAGTTCCCCCATTCTACTCCCATGAATTATCCATCACATTTATTGATCCAACTGGCTCCAGACACCCTAAGGAGACCAAGAGGGCTAATGATATGTCAAAATTCAAAATGGTCAGATTACCCTCGAACTAGGTTCAGGTTGAAGTAATCGTCACCCTCATTCCAACGGTATGAACAGATCTCCAATCTGAGCACATATGGAGAAGTTAGAGCAAGTCAAAGTTTTGGTCAAAGTTGGGCACAGGCCATGTTTAACTATCCCACAAATTCACTGTCAATCGGACAGGAAGCCAACTCCCAAAAAGGGGCTAAATTATGGCCTTGTTAATTTTCTGAATGACCCTTAATTTCATTAAAATGAAAAAAAAACCATTATTTTTTAAATAAAAAAAATATTAAAAAATTGAGTGGCGGGCCATGACCCCCACCATCCCCCTGGACCTTATTATATTGAAATATTAAATGTGGAGCGTGGGCCATGACCCTCGCTGCCCCCTCCAGCCATGACCACAATGTATATTGTATATAGTTTTTTGTTAATACAATGATATATATATATATATGCAAACAATTATGTGGGTGGGTGGGCCACCTACGATGGACCCGACCCACGCCAATCCCACATCCAAAAATATAACATAACGGTCGAAGCTAGTGGGAGTTGAACCCACGACCGGCAGACCAGTCCTGCCCACGCGGCGGCTCCGCAACAACCAAACCTCATATTAACACCAACGACTATGCTATATAACAATGTGCCCAAAAATAATGCCAACGGTTATTTTTTAAGGCATATGCGCCCTATTAGCATGCAAATATGGAGAGGCGAGATTTGATCCCTCGACCTCTCCACCTCCAATCATCCACCTTAACCACTAGGCCATGGGTGGAGGCTTTGTAAAGTCTGCCACCCCGCCACCTTATAAACCCTCAATTGTTGTGTGTCCGAGGCAGAACAGAGGACGAAGGCAGAATGGAACGAGAACGAGACAGAGGAGTTTGAGAACGAAACAGAGAATGGGGTTTCGTACATTGGAACCATGACATATCTCCAGGAGGCATAATGATGGCGAGGAGTGGTTCGAGATAATGAATATTCCTTTGATGTACCCAAATATTCATTGGGGTAAAATATCTTGTTGTGAAAATGCATTCAAGTTTATAGTAATTTTTTTAAGATTTTTGTAGGGAATGCAATGTCGAGGTCAGATTCGCCTTTTGAGCAAATGATTTACAGATTCCCCATAGAAGAGAATCTTCAATAATCTTGAGGGAATCTTCTAGATTCCTTAGAGGCCGAAATTCTCTGTAGACAGAATGAGGTCAACCTTATGCTCATTCTTCTCAGAATTTCGCAAGGATCTCAATGGTGAGATCAAGTTCTTGTTGTGAGTTGTAGATTTCTAGATTCCATGTGGAGAAGCATCTTTGAGGAATCTAGGGGGAATCTAAAAGATTCCCCAAGGCCCAAATTTTTACTGTGTCAGAATTTAGAAAATTGACAGTCGATCCTACAACTCTCGGTGACACGAATCTAGTGCTGTAGTTAGATTTTCCATAAGAGCCATATATTTTTAGGCCATTTTCCAGAGTGGAGTAATGGTGTCAGACTTTAGAGTGTGGGTAGTCGATTTCATATCATTCGACTCCACGATTTCGATGGTGCATTCAGATCCAACAACTGAGCAACCTATTCTTCAACCAACATCAAAGTTGAGGTATATGAAGTGTTGTTGCCATGTACTTCATTGATTATTGTTGAAAGATGTTTTATATTGAGTCGGTTCCTGCTTGATGTATGATGAAAATATTCATTTTTATGTCATGTGACATGTACTCATCATGGATGGTCATTTATGTTTTGACATCCGTTGTTTCCTCGATGTCGGGATACTCTTTTTCATCATGTGTCAGGTTTTCATTCTGATAGAAGGTTTGTTATGAGTGAGAATTCCTTGTATCGGAACGTCTCATGGAGAGACTTTGCCACTCATGTCTAAGGCATGTTTCCTTGTATGACAAGAAAACACAATCCATGTACATCATCGCATTTTCCAGCACCAAATGAAGTGGGCAACACGTCAAGTTACGAGGCCCCGAACGTGGTTGAGTCTCAAAATCTTTTGTTTTGAGATTGTATAAAAAGAATTAACATGTTGAAGAATTGTGGCTTTTAAAACAAAAACTTTAAAAGGCATAAGCGGAAAAAGAAAGCAATTAACATCATGCATGAAGACACAAGGATTGATATCGGAGTTGCGTCCGGGAGGGACTACGTCTCAGGGCTATACAATAGTGGGGGGAGCCACCTTTCATTAAATGGCAAAATAAAAAGCTAATGCCTATAAATGAGGAATTACACCCTTATACCTGCCCAATCTGGAAATGGCCAAAAATTGCAGACCTCTGCTGACAAAATGGGCAGCACCGTTGGATTTGTGGCGTCGCGTAGTGTTGAATCCATATAAAACTTTCCCCAATCGGACAAAGTGAAAATCTGGCCCCTCTGGAAAAATGGCTCAGATCATGGTTCCGCCCCCTCCTGCACACTGTTCAAGGTTCCACTGCCTCGTTTTCCGTGCCCGCTCCTGTCCGTCCTTGGGCGCACAAATGAATGAAAGTTTATATAATAAAGTGTGGGCGGATTCTTCAAAGCGACCATTGGACGAGTTGGTTGAGATGCACATTGTTTGGGCGGAGGTCGGGTGGTCAAATCCCGACCACGCCATAAAAAGGTTGACTGCAATGTTTTTGTTTAAACCACATTCCATTTATTTACTTGGGCGTTGAACTGTTTTATATTTTAAACCGCGTTTTAACCGTTTTAAAACTCCGTTGAACCGTCGATGTGATGTGGGGGGGCCGGACCCATATTGGGCGGCCCGCCCCATATGCAAATGGGCCACGTATATATATATACGGCCGGATGTTGGTACAGTGGACCGCGGGGGTGGCGGGGTTGACCACCCGCCCCCCAACAATATTTCTTTTTTAATATATATGGATTGGCATTGGGGTGGCGAGGTTGGTCGCCCGCCACCCTTATTACATATTTTTTTTGTTTTTATTGTTATTTAAAACAAACAGGTTTTTTTTTAACCTTCAAATTTTGACCGAAGGAGTGCTTTTAACGGTCCCACAAATTTGCCCGGAATCTGGCCAGGTTGGTCGGAATCCGGTGGCCGGGTTTCAGAAAAATTGTTGCCTCCTTAGTCTGCCACATCACCAAGTCAACCTCTGAACTTTGACTGCTCCTAACTCCTTCATACGGACTCAGAATTGACTGCCGTCTGCGCCGTTGGATTCAGAATTTCGAGATCTACAACTTGAACTTGGTTCGAAGGATTTTTGAACACTTTGATTTCTGAGCCTTGTACGTAAGCCATTTGTACCTGTACCTGTTTAATCCACCTCGATCATTCCTCCCCACTAAAGAGCTTTTGGACCCCAAAAGCCTCATCAATCAACAGGCAAGTGAGGGAATTGCTCCCTCACCTTCTCCATTTCAAGCCATTTGGCTTTACTTGGGTGCATCCCTTTGAAACCAACACGGAGATACTCCACATCTCCTCGTCGCAAAGTCCTGGTCCTTCGATCGAGAATGATGTCCTCTGGCAGTTCATCGAGATATTCTGGTGCAAAGTCATCCACTGTAGGAACTGATCCTACCTCCTCAGTGTCCATAATCAATGGGGGTTCATAAAGTTTTAGATTTTCAACATTCACAACTGAGTACATCTGCATGTACACCGGCAAGTCGAGTCGGAAAGCATTATTCCCAATCTTCTCCAATATGGTAAAGGGACCATACCGGATTGGTCGCAATTTCTTACCTTCTCCCTTCATTCGATCCTTGCTGATGTGGAACCACACTTTGTCACCAACTTGAAATTGATGGTCAACTCGGTGCTTATCATGTCGGGCCTTATATCGGGCCTGACTCTTCTCCAACTGCTCTTGCACTACTTGGTGAATCGTCTGAATCCGCTGAATGAACCGCTATGATTTATCCCTGTCATCACGCCCACTGGCATCTTCATCCCTTCCATAGATCATGTCGAAAGGGTCCTTTGGTAAGTAACCAAAGCATGTCTCAAAAGGTGAACGCTGCGTAGAGGAGTGCACTGCACGGTTGTAAGCGTGCTGCACATATGGAAGGTGTTCATCCCACAACTTGGGATGTTTGCTGCAATAGCCCCGCAACAAGTGTACCACGGTACGATTAACGACCTCTGTCTATCCGTCGGTTTGTGGATGGAATGTCGTGCTTCTCTTCAACTCATGCGCCACAAGCTGGTCCAAAACTCTCCAAGGAAACGAGAGTCTCGATCTGACACAATCGACGTGGGCAACCCAAAGTGGACCCAAACATACTGAAAGAAAAGACAAGCAGTCTGCTCAGCAGTGACCTGCTTTTTATAAGGCATCAATATGCACATTTTGCTAAAGCGGTAGACGACAACATACAAATAGTCGTGACCCTTTCTTGACATAGGCAAACCTCCTACAAAATCCATCGACACACTTTCCCATGGACGACCCGAAATAGGGAGTGGTGTGTAGAGCCCGAGTTTTCTATTAGTGGGCTTTGAAACAGAACACATCACACATCCCTTTACAAAACGGGTTACAATGTTTTTCATATGGGGCCAAAAACAAAACCTTTGCAAATGACATAAGTTTTTTTCAACACCAAAGTGACCAGACACAAGAGAGGTATGCGCCTCTCGAATTACATGTACCCTTTCTGCTGTGGGTATGCACAATTTACCAAGGTGATACAACAGCTTCCCCTGCAAATGATAGTTGTCCACCTGTGAACCATGAGTTAGTTTTGCATAAACTTCTTTAAATTAATCATTGTTAGTGTACTGTTCAACATAACTTTCAAAAGATAATGACGCATTATGCAAAATAATAGAAGCAGCGATAGGAGGGCGAGAGAGCATGTCTGCTACTTTGTTACTAGTGCCCTTCTTATACTTTATTACCAGATGAAATTGCTGTAGGAACCCCATCCACCTGAAATGGCGAGATTGTTGTAGCTTGGTCTGTGACTGAAGGTACTGCAAGGGCTGATGATCCGTATGGATGATGGTCTCCTTGCCGATCAGGTAGTGTTTCCACTTTTTCACACTTTGGACCAAGGCATACAACTCCTTGTCATAAGTGGGGTAATTTATTACAGCCTGGGAGAACTTCTCTGAATGGTAACAAATCGGCTTCTTCTGCTGCAAAAGTACAGCTCCCATGGCGTACCCACTGGCATCGGTTTTGATCTCAAAAGGCTGCTGGAGATCGGGTAAAGCCAGGACTGGTGCGGTGCTGATTTTCTCTTTCAGTGCTTCGAAGGCCTTCTGCTGTTTTCCTCCCCACTGAAAGGCTTGTTGGATACTTGTCAGAGTGTGTAAGGGTGATGCAATAACGGAGAAGTTGGCAATGAACCTCCTCCAGTACTGTACTTCACCTAAAAAACTACGGACCTCTGTTACATTGGTGGGCTTAGGCCAATTTACAATCACCTCAACTTTTGAGGGGTCTATTTTTAACGACACATTACGAATAATACTATTGAAGTAAAACCAAGTTTTCCAAGCTCACACTTTAATGACTTACATGAATTTTTCTTTCTTAAAAACATCAAGCATACAGTTACATGGCATACATGTAGGTACAGGTGATTGACAAGTCGAATGGCATCACCATGCGTGAACAGAAGACTTTAGTCTTGAGCGATTTTCAACATCACCTTACGCAATTCTGACACCTTGATAAAGTGTACGCCAAATCAATTTGGTGGAAATAAACGTATTTTTAATTGATCTAATAAATCATCAATGCGAGGGAGAGGGTATTGATTTTTCACCGTGATTTTGTTTAGTGCCTGATAATCCACGCACATCCTCCATGTGCCATCTTTCTTGGGCACTAACACGATCGGCGAGCCATAAGGAGAAGTACTTGGCCGAATGACCCCTTGGTTCAACAGTTCCTGTACCTGCTTTTTGATTTCCTCCATTTCGATGGATGACATCCTGTACATACCAATGGTTGGTAATGGAGCATCATGTTGCAAATGGATCTCATGTTGGATCCCTCGTTTTGGAGGCAAACCTTTGGGTTCCTGAAACAACTCACCATAGTTAGAAATAACATCACATAATTCCTGTTTATGAGCCGGATCACATCCTCGGAAAACATCGGTTATTTCTTCATCCTTTGCTCTCACAACCATGAGCAAACACCCCTTGCTGGAATTTACCAGTCTCTTCATCTGTCCTGCACTTACAAGGCTGGCACTGACTTTGGTTTGATGAGCTCTTACAATGTATTCTACCCCATCTTTAGTGATTTGGTATTTATTTTCATGGCGAAAGAAAACTTCTTTCCTATCATAAAGATAGGGACTCCCCAACACAATGCCACAGATATCCAATGGTATTACATCCAATTCTACTTCATCTACCAACTTAGAAGCAATAACAAATTTTACCTTACACTGCTTGGTTACATTTAGTTTTACTTTATCATGTATCCATCCAAGCGGATAAGGTTTTGGATGAGGCTTAACTTCTAAGCCTAACTTTTTAACCAAGGATTCTGAAATAAGGTTTTCTTGAGAGCCTGAATCAAATAGAGTTTCTACTTTTGCATGGTCTATAACAAATCTAATATGAAACAACTCAATTCTCTTACGTTCATTAGAAAAAGGCTCATTTGATGTACTAGTGCTTTCATGTGATTCAGAATCATGAAGAGAATGAGTACCTTTTGCCCCTGCTGCTGTGATCAATGCCTCATCGCCTGAGTCGGATCCAAGGTCCTGCTGTGCGGTTGCTACCATCTTCTGCTTACCCTTTCCTCCATATCTCTTCGGCTTCTTTTCTGGATAAAGTTTCCAACAATGATCGTTGTCATGGCCTTCCTTTTTGCAGTGAGTGCAATAAGGCTTTTCTCCTTCATCCTTCTTTGTTGACGCCGTCTTCTTTTCCTTTCCCTTTCCTTTCCCTTTGAATTTTCCATTTGAAGGTTTGGAAGGTGGTTTCTTCGAATGATCGTCCTTATCATTTCTGCCCCTGTTCTCAAGATGAATGGCCTTCACACTGGCCGAGTCAATGGTAGTAGGTTCAAACATTAACAACGCATGTCTAATGTAACTATGCAATGAACCAATGTACTTAGTTACAACTTCAGGAGAATCTAAAGAGATTCCCAAACTTAATGCCTGTTTTCGAAATTCTTCAGTAAAGGTTTGCAAATTTTGTCCTTTACCTTGCCTTAGGTACTGCCATTCCATTAAGGCTTTCTGCTTGTAACCTAAGGGATAGAATTGATTTTTAATTGCAGTAGTAAAATCTGACCAGGAAGAAAGAATGTTACCCAAGTTACTGCTACTTCGAAGTTTGCTCTCCCACCAGATGAGAGTTGTGCCACTCAATCGAAGAGAAGCCAATTGGATTTTCGCCTCGTCCTCCATAATCTGATGGATCCTGCAATAGAGTTCAAGCTGCCTAATCCAATTGTTAAGCTTCTCAGCATTACTTTCACCATTATATACTGGTAGATCAAACTTAACATCTAACTTAAAGAAGGGCTTGTTAGATGCATTTCCAGAATTTTTATTATGATGGTTAGAAGAGGAGGAAGGACTTTCATTTCCTGAAGGGGGTGGATTTCCTCCACCATCTCCATGTGCTGAACCTTGCCCTTCTAAAGAATGATCTCCTATTTTCTCTAACCTTTCAAGTCTAGAGAATAGTCTCTCTACTCGATCTGCCATGGTATAGAAAGTTTTGCGGAAATTGAGCTCCTCTTCATTCCGATCTTCGTCTCCCATGTTCCTTCTCTGACGTGCATGTCCTGCTTCGGGATCAAAAGCCTGTAGCGTCCCTTCGCCTCTTCTTAGCTTGCTTCTTGTTAGCATACAAACATGTAATTCACATCTACAAACACCCGCTCCGATACCACTTGATCCAAAATATTTTGTTTGAGATGTATAAAATAATTAACATGTGAAAATTGTAGCTTTTAAAACAAGAAACTTTAAAGGCATAAGCGGAAAAAGAGAGAAGCAATTAACATCATGCACGAAGACACAAGAGTTGATATCGGAGTTCGTCCGGGAGGGACTACGTCTCCGGGCCCTGCTCTAATAGTGGGGAGGCCCTGCTTTCATTAAATGGCAAAATGAAAGTACAAGTACAAAATGAGGAATTACACCCTTATACCTGCCCAATCTGGAAATGGCCGAAAATTGCAGACCTCTGCTGACAAAATGGGCAGCACCGTTGGATCTGTGGCATCGAGTAGTGCTGAATCCATATAAAACTTGCCCCAATCGGACAAAGTGAAAATCTGGCCCCTCTGGAAAAATGGCTCAGATCATGGTTCCGCCCCCTCCTGCACATTGTTCAAGGTTCCACTGCCTCGTTTTCCGTGCCTGCTCCTGTCCGTCCTTGGGCGCACAAATGAATGAAGGTTTATATAATAAAGTGTGGGCGGATTCTTCAAAGCGACCGTTGGACGAGTTGGTTGAGATGCACATTGTTTGGGCGGAGGTCGGGTGGTCAAATCCCGACCACGCCATAAAAAGGCCCACTGCAATGTTTTTGTTTAAACCGCATTCCATTTATTTACTTGGGCGTTGAACCGTTTTATATTTTAAACCGCGTTTGAACCATTTTAAAACTCCGTTGAACCGTCGATGTGACGTGGGGGGGCCGGACCCATATTGGGCGGCCCGCCCCATATGCAAATGGGCCACGTATATATATATATATATATATATATATATATATATACGGCCAGCTGTTGGTACAGTGGACCGCGGGGGCCCCCCAACAATATTTCTTTTTTAATATATATGGATTGGCATTGGGGTGGCGGGGTTTGTGGCCCGCCACCCTTATTACATATTTTTTTTGTTTTTATTGTTATTTAAAACAAACAGGTTTTTTTTGAACCTTCGAATTTTGACCGAAGGAGTGCTTTTAACGGTCCCACAAATTCACCCGGAATCTGGCCAGGTTGGTCGGAATCCGGTGGCCGGGTTTCAGCAAAATTGTTGCCTCCTTAGTCTGCCACATCACCAAGTCAACCTCGGGGGTGGTACCTGCTCTTCATACGGACGGAATTGAGTGTCTTTGATTAGTTGGATTCAGAATTTTGAGATCTACAACTTGAACTTGGTTCGAAGGATTTTCGAACACTTTGATTTCTGAGCCTTGTACTTAAGCCATTTGTACCTGTACTTGTTTAATCCACCTGGATCAGTAGTCCACACTGGACGAACTCCATTATTAAACGTCTTGTGCTTTGTTGTGTGATTGTTGAAGCATATCTTCCTCTTAATCATATTTGCATAAGAAATAACAATATGAAAAAGACGGTAGTCAAAATATAGAAGTCATGATTAAATATATGAAGTGTAGATGTGGGGAAACCTAATTTCTATGAGAAAAGGGAAGTTAAGTGATAATTATATTTAGTGGTAATATAGAAATAATATATAATTTTTAATTCATAATAATATAAGTAGAGGAAACATTTAATTTAAATATTTAGTGGTAATATGAAAATATATAATTTTTTAATTCATAATATAATTAAAGGGAAGGATTTAATATAAATTTGACCGGTCAATACTTTGACATGGGAATGCTTTACCTAAGAATGTTTTATTTAAAGTATATAAAGTTTATTTATAGTGATAAATGGCACGAAATGATTATTTAAAATCTAGTTATATAGATAAATGGCATGAAATGGATTAGTTAGGCGAGTAATTTACGGATTTTTTAATAGATAAAGTATTTTAGCACATTTTTTTATGGTATTTTTCAGGTATTCTATGTTAATTTATTATTATTGTTTTATATTTGGAGCTTTTAATTTTAGGGGTGTATTTTATTTATTGTTATTAATTATAATGTGAGGATGATAAATATTAATAATATAAAAGGTGAATTTGAAAATTTTCTAATAATAACTATAAAATTGGTACATGAGAGTCCTTTAATTGTGGGACCATCAAATTGGTGCATGAAAGCCCCTTGATTGTGGCATGACTAAATTGGTCCATGAGTCCCTTGTTTGTTGTACAAGGGACCCGTCTCTGACTAGCAATTTGAATGCTAAAGTCTATTGAGGTGTAGCCAATGGTTCTTAGCTGAAGTGGTTGGGATTCTGGCTTGCACATGTTCAAGTCTTTGGAGGTATGATGTAGTGTGTACTAATTAGGCTCAAGGAGTGGCCAACCCCACGGAGCTTTTACTTCGTTCGTGGTTAATACAGGTCGTCTCAACACAAGCTTAGTTGTTAGGTATTGTGTAAAATTATATATATATATATATATATATATATATATATATATATTCATGTGTACAAAATCTACCTCCCTTTGGATTAGAACCTATGAGGCTATAAATGAGTACAAAGAGTGGAAAGTTAGAAATCCAATTAGTTATATTCTTCCAAATTATTCACAAAACTGAATTTAGAAACAAGGGTATGAAAATGAATGAATATTCCTAAAGGGAAAGAAGTGTGACACCTCTCTTCTATTGTGTCGAGTTGTGGAAGGGAGTTTCATGGCCCCTCGATCACTAGATGATAGGCCTGTAATGCTTTATAGTGATTGGATCAATTAAGCCATGAGAGAAATGAGTTGCTTCGAGTGAGCTTTTCCTCCCTTATGGGTAACTACTTTGAGAGCCATTGTCTCAACTGTGTGTTGTTCCACCTTGAACGAGCTCAATTGCTCGTGTATATATACAACATTTTCTTCTATTTCTCCTTTAAATATATGATGATCTCATCTCACATTAGTCTTCCTTATGTTTTTACATGCTTCAACCATGTTATGTCAACTACTATCTAGTACATATTATATTGCAAATGTACTTACATATGTCACACTATACTTTCACATACAAGATATTATGTTATCACGGTTTATCTTGTTCAATTTAGTTTCTAACCTAGGGTTAAAAGTTTACCAAGGGAGTTGGTTCTGTAAGTTAGGGTTTGAATATTTAATTTTTCCTATGGTTTTAGGAGAATTGTATGAGAATGAAAATTATTGTAAATAGGAGAGAGTTCAAGAGTATTTTGGAAGAGTTTAGATTTCAGGGTTAGTTAGATATCATCTAGAGATAAGGGATTAGGTGAGAATTTTTATGGATCATGATTCGTATTGTGGGAGTTTGTTTAGGATCTAAAACCTACTTTGGTTTCAGATCCACTTCTATAAATCTAGGTGAGCCCTTCAGGCTTGTAAGTGAAGGAGAGTGAGTAATGATTAGGAAAGGAATTCTCTTATCAATATTTTATTTATTAGTAAATTATTCATCAATTGTGAAATATATTTCTGTGTATATTTTGGAGTGTTTTGTGTGTGTTTTGTTATGCTAGGCCCCCTAGCTTGCACCATCATTTTGGTATGAGAGCCATAGAACTATGTGTTGAGTGAATTGTGATTAATTCCCAAGTTGTATGGACACATAGAGCTATGTGTGAAGCATAAGAATGGCATTGTAATTGTGTGTACACACAAAGAAGCCGTTATGATGGAGTTGAATTGAAAGAGAGTGTAAGATATGTGAAGGTTGCGAGATCAAGAGATCAATGTGAAGTCTGTGTTATAGATATTATTATGAAGGCCATGTTAATGTGTAACATATTTCAAGGAGTGATTAACTGTAGTTGTGAAAATCATGGAGCTGACCTTTGGTGAGTATAAGTGTGCAATATAAGTGAATGTTGAGCGGGTTGCAATGTTGGAGAGAACGAAACCTGTTTGTGATGCATCAAAATTTGTACGAAGCTATAGCCTCACATTTTTATTGAGCCTATCTTGAGATCATGTGAGAGAAAAAGGTTCTTCTGAAATCAAACTAAGGCACCTTGCACGTGGCTCAATAAAGGAAAGCACGAGACTCGTATAAAATTTGATAATTTAAAACTATTATAAGAGGGCTTAAAGATTTATATTGTAGCATTAACATTCAATGTTGCATTTGGTGAATAGGAAATAGTAAAGGAAAAGGTAATAAATGTAAATAGTAAAGGTAAAGGCATTGTATTAAAGGTGAACAAAAATAGTAATGGTAAAGTTGAAAGTAAGTGATAAAGGTAATTGGTATTGAATTAAAGGGTTATAAAACATAAATAAATTGTAATGGATCATGGTGGTTTTTATGAAGATAGAGAATAATTTCTCATGGAATTATATACTATTTGAGTTTATTTTAATTGTTGAAGTGGTTTTTCTATGATCTATGAAGTGGGACCATAAACCATAAGTTCCAACATCATGTTCATTAAAAAACTTGAAATGACAGAGATTGGTTTTGTACTAATAAGTCAAATTCCTTGTAATTGAGTGGATGATCATAGAACTCGACACTCAAAGTCTGGTCAATTTATCATAAAGACAATTTAAGCGAATATTGCAATGAAAGAGAAGATGAATATACCTATGGATAGGCATTTCATAATTCAGAGAAAATCCACATTGATGCCATAAGAGTTGGCATAAATGATGAAGAATTTGAATCAGGTACCTTATGTTTTTGAATCTGACAATTGGTGTGTGGATGCAGGATGTGTTGCAGATGATGGAAGCGACACTAATTTTGTTTCATGCAGGGAGGAAGACAATATTTTGAAATAATTTATGAAAGTGACTGTAAATGCTTATAAAATGTGAAGAATAATTACAATTGCTAGAGAAGATGTTGATGGAACCTGAATCTAATCAAATTGTGAATAAGGAAGAGAAATGTTCAATTCTTGAAAATTTGGAACACGAATCTAATTCACAATTTAATATTAAATATGATGAATTGATATTACAAGCTAGTAACAATAAACTTCAATGAGAAACTAGATTCGATATTGACATTAAATAATTAAGGAAACTGATGGGAAAATAACATAAACCAAGATATTTGAAGAGGCGTAAATACAACAACATGATACATTTGACTGCTCGAATATACATAAACAAATAAGGAGGAGAATTGCAACACAAAAATTGGAAAACTGACGAATTAAAATTCATAACCATTGAAACATAACAACAAAGAATGGATGATCAACAACAAAAACTAAATTTAAGCATCGAGAGCTTAATCAATTTAAGAATAAATATGGTCGGGAGACGAGGAATTTATTTTACCTATGGAATCTAATACATGAGCATCTTCTATTTTGTATTTATTATTTGTTTAATATATAAAATCTTAGAGAACTCTAGATTTTATGGATATTTATAGAATTTGTTGGAGACTAAGTAGTTAGGATATATTCCTAAAATTGAGGGGATTTCTCTCAAATTCCTCAAAATATCTAGGAAGGAGTTCTCTCTTTTGAGAAATTCGATATTTTTCCTCCTCCAAAATAAATAGCCATGCAATTCATTTGTAAAGCCAACTTTTGGAGAAAAATTAACATAATAAGATTTTATGTTTTCTTGTATGTTAAATTATTACTCTTAGCTCTGCATCAATTTATTTAGTTTCTCTAATATGGTTTCATGTATGTGTTTCTTTAGTTTCTCTAATATGGTTTCAAGTATGAGTTTTTTGCTTTGACATGGTGTTATTGTTTCATATGTGTTCATTCAATGTGGTGGGAATTCTATGTAATATAATAATGTATAATAGGAATCTAGATTTTTAAATTTTGTTTCTAAGAGGATACCATGGTGGTCACTTCATGAGCCATGTTATACTATTAGAGAACTCCATAGAACATAGAATACTTAATATCCCAACTATACATAATAATTCTCATCTTTCTTTTTCACTTAAATTCCATACATAATATTTTTCAAGGCATTGTTAGATTATAATAAGTCATCCATCTAGGTTCTAATAAAAGTCATGAAGACCCATGTGTAAGATCCTTGAAAGTGAAAAAGTGAAATTTCTTGAGGTAGTAACATGTATAAACAAGTTAAAAGCCTTAATATAAGAATGTTATAGCTATGTTAGTTCACTATAAAATCCTAACCCCTAGGCATATGCTTAATAATGCATACTCAAAGAAAGAAAGTAAAAGAAACCAAATGTTACTTCAAATGAAAGAAAGAAAGAGAAAAGAGATGAATGAAAAATGGGGCAGTAAAAAAAACTACCATGTGTGAATTCTACATCTAATTCACCCTCATGAAGGCCGTCATGGATGTAAATGAAGGGACATAAATATTGAAATCTAGAAAAATAAGACCTACACATTATATATGACTATGAAATTTTACTCATGAAGTTCCCCCATTCTACTTCCATGAATTATCCATCACATTTATTGATCCAACTGGCTCCAGACAGCCTAAGGAGTCCAAGAGGGCTAATGATATGTCAAAATTCAAAATGGTCAGATTACCCTCGAACTAGGTTCAGGTTGAAGTAATCGTCACCCTCATTCCAACGGTATGAACATATCTCCAATCTGAGCACATATGGAGAAGTTAGAGCAAGTCAAAGTTTTGGTCAAAGTTGGGCACAGGCCATGTTTAACTATCCCACAAATTCACTGTCAACCGGACAGGAAGCCAACTCCCAAAAAGGGGCTAAATTATGGCCTCGTTAATTTTCTGAATGACCCTTAATTTCATTAAAATGAAAAAAAAAACCATTATTTTTTAAATAAAAAAAATATTAAAAAATTGAGTGGCGGGCCATGACCCCCACCACCCCACTGGACCTTATTATATCGAAATATTAAATGTGGAGCGTGGGCCATGACCCTCGCTGCCCCCTCCACCCATGACCACAATGTATATTGTATATAGTTTTTTGTTAATACAACGCTATAAGATATATATATATATATATATATGCAAACAATTATGTGGGTGGCCCTATATGGAGAGGCGCGATTTGATCCCCCGACCTCTCCACCTCCAATCGTGCACCTTAACCACTAGGCCATGGGTGGAGGCTTTGTAAAGTTTGCCACCCCGCCACCTTATAAACCCTCAATTGTTGTGCGTCCAGGGCAGAACGGAGGACGAAGGCAGAATGGAACGAGAACGAGACAGAGGAGCTCGAGAACGAAATAGAGAATGGGGTTTCGTACATTGGAACCATGACATATCTCCAGGAGGCATAATGATGGCATGTAGTTCGAGATAATGAATATTCCTTCGATGCCCAAATATTCATTAGGAGGTGAAATATCTCGTTGTGAAAATGCATTCAAGTTTATAGTAATTTTTTAAAGATTTTTGTAGGGAATGCAATGGCGAGGTCAGATTCGCCTTTTGAGCAACTGATTTAAAGATTCCCCACATAAGAGTATCTTCAATAATCTTGAGGGAATCTTCTAGATTCCTTAGAGGCCGAAATTCTCTGTAGTTGGAATGAGGTCAACTTTATACTCATTCTTCTTAGAATTTTGCAAGGATATAAATGGTGAGGTCAGATTCCTGTTTTTGAGTTGTATATTTTCCAGTTAGTCGTGGAGAAACATATTGGAGGAATTTATGGGGAATATAAAATATTCCCTACGTCCTAAATTTCGACAGTGTCAAAATTCAGAAAATTGACAGTCGATCCTACACCTCTCGGTGACACGAATCCAGTGCTGCAATCAGATTTTCCATAAGAGCCATATATTTTTAGGCCATTTTCCAGAGTGGAGTAATGGTGTCAGACTTTAGAGTGTGGGTAGTCGATTTCATATCATTCGACTCCATGATTTCGATGGTGCATTCAGATCCAACAACTGAGCAACCTATTCTTCAACCAACATCAAATTTGAGGTATATGAAGTGCTTTTGCCATGTACTTCATTGATTATTGTTGAAAGATGTTTTATGTCGAGTCGGTTCCTGCTTGATGTATGATGAAAATATTCATTTTTATGTCATGTGATATGTACTCATCATGGATGGTCATTTATGTTCTGACATCCCTTGTTTCCTCGATGTCGGGATACTCTTTTTCATCATGTGTCAGGTTTTCATTCTGATAGAAGGTTTGTTATGAGTGAGAATTCCTTGTAGCAGAACGTCTCATGGAGAGACTTTGCCACTCATGTCTAAGGCATGTTTCCTTGTATGACAAGAAAACACAATCCATGTACATCATCGCATTTTCCAGCACCAAACGAAGTGGGCAACACAATCGAGATACTGAGGCCCCAAGACGTAGTCCACACTGGACGAACTCCATTATTAAACGTCTTGTGTTTTGTTGTGTGATTGTTGACATGTTTTCCTCTTAATAATATTTGCATTTGTGTTCATTAATTATTTGATAAAAGGAAATTCTAATACATCACAAAAGTAAAAGATTATGGGTAAATCTAGTCGCTCATGGACTCGGATCATTTATGTAATTCTAACTTAGCAATACAAGAAATTCTTCTTAGTCTTTGAAGTGTCACATGTAATTGAGTTTAATGTTGTCAATGCCATGGTTGAAATTATCCCAATGTGTAAACTTTAGATGATTTATTGAGAAGTTGGAAGGAAGAACTTGTATGGTTACTATCTAATAGCACATATCTCAAGGTATAACTAACTAATGTAGGTGTATTTCTTTCACTGGTATCCATGTACATGCGTTGGAGGTGGTATCAATGCCATAAATCCATGTATAATTATTTGAAATTTATGTAATTTCTTTGGGATTTGTGAAACCAAATTAGTATATGAGAACCCCTTGTTTATTAGACAAGGGACTCACCTCCTTGTAGCGATTTAATTGCTAAATTATATGGAGGTGTGCATACTCTACCTGCCACTTAATTAGACCATATGAAGTTACAAATGACTATTAAGGAGTGGGAAGCTAAAAAGCCTTCCACATATATTTTTGATGAGTGTTCATTGTTTGACAACTAGTTTATGTTTTTCAAAATTTTCCAAAACTGAATCAATAGATTCTATTTTTTCAAAGAGTACCAAAATGGATGAATATCCTTGAAGGGAAGGTAAGAAAATAATGGTAATACCCTTATTGTGTTGTATAGGGTAGTAAAAGGGTACACTGTGTGTAGGCTTTAACCGTGTACCAAAATTACCTGCAAAACGAATTCTTAAAACAAACGAATAAACAATGGTGAGAACATAAAACATAAAAAAAATATACATAGATATTTTACCCTCGATCCAAAAATGGAGACTACGAAATTGAATTTTCATTACATTCCTTTAAATGTTACAATACATATATGTATATGGTGAAGCATTCATAAACCACAATGAACTAACCCTAGATTAGAACATAATCGTAGTTCCCTTTACCGAATATACAAAATACCATGGGAAAAAAGCATAATGCCAAAAAAAATGTGCATAAGCCATGCAAAAAACCATGGGTATGTTTACCCACGATCTTTGGGTTTGTACCCCATCTTTGGGTATGCATAAAAAAACAATCTCAGGGCGTTGCCTCAAACCCAATCTCACGTGCGATACAATGTACAACGTCTAGAGCTAGTCATGGAAATAATATAACACACACCCAACATTCTCCCACTTGTTATTTTATTTCCACACAAGGGGTCATAGGAGAGATTATTCATTGGTGCAACCATACAATGCCCATTGTTGCTCTACACCAAGAAAACTTCATAGTGTTCACAGTCTTCGTTAATTGATTTGCAACATTCTTAACTATTTCCACCTTTATGAGCAACACTTTTTTATCCTCAACCATTTACCTCACAAAGTGATATTAAGCATCAATTTTCTTTGTCTTTGAATGATAAGTAGGGTTATTTTCAAGGAAAATTACACTTGTTTTGTCACAATCTATCCTTATTACTCGATGTACCAACCCCATACTTGAACACAATCTCTACAACCAAACAAATTCCTTTATCGCATGAGGGCTTGCCATGTATTCAATATATGTAGTTGAAAGAGACACTACAAATTGTATTTTTCTCATCCAACTCACTTCTCCTCAAAATAGGTTAAACACATACCCACTTTTAGACCTTCTTTGATCTATATCTCCAGCCCATTCTACATCAACAAAGCCACATATGTACAAAATATTGTCTAAAACTCGTCTTCCTTGGTAGCACAAACCATAATCGCTTGTGCGACACAAATACCTAAAAAAAAACTTCACTCTTGTACAATTCTCCTTCCATGGTTTTGACATAAAAATTCTCAATACTCCCACTATATGTGTGATATCTAGTATACATCAGGCTACCGAATACACTTGCATATGGAACACAGGACCTGTCCTCTTCCTCTTCTTATTTCTTGGGACATTGTTCACGAGATAATTTACACCTATAGTAATAAGAACCTTCATTGGTTTACTATCATGAACATTAAACCTCTTCAATATTGTCTTGACATACTTCCTCTAGTTTAACCAAAGCTTCTTCTTTTCTTGATCGCATTTAATTTCGATGCTCAAAATATAGTTTGTAGTACTAAGATCCTTCATGTAGAATTTGGAGGATAATTGGGTCTTTAAATCCTAGATAATTTCTTTTTCATTTCAAATCAACAATATATCATCCACATACAAGAAAAAATAAATAACACGGTCACTAATTAATTTAAAATACACTTAGAGATCCGCTTTTCATCTTGTGAAGGCAATCCCTATATATATGTATCAAATTTATGATACCACATCCTTGGTGACTGTTTTAACCCGTATAGAGACTTTGTTAACCTGCATACCATTTATTTCTTATCCTTCACTATAAATCCTTTTGGTTTCTTCATGTAGATCTCTTCTTATAGAACCCTATGAAGAAATGATGTCTTCACATCCATTTGTTCTACCTCAAAATCAAAAGCAGCAACAACAAATAAAAGTAATCTAATAGAAGCTTACCTAGAAACAGGAGAAAAAATATCACCAAAATCAATTCTCGACACATGTGAATAACCTTTTGCTACCGACTGAGATTTTTATTTCTCCACCTTCCCTTTTGCATTCATCTTCTTCTTAAACACCCATTTACTTCCAATGGGTTTCCTTCTAGCTGGAAACTCCACTATATCTGAAGACTCATTTTTCTCTTAATATGCCATTTCATCAACCATGACCTCTTTCTAGAGTTTTCCATCCTCTGAATACACTTCCTCCCTAACCATTATGGTATCATCACCAATAATAGATAAAGAACAATTTGAACATAAAGAAAATGGATTATAACTCTCTAGCTACCCCCTCTCTTGAACTGATTTTCTCAAAATTGGAGTATGTATGTCGTTTTCTTCTGATTTTTTTTCTGCTGTAGAGTCTGATTCTTCCTCCTTTAGTTCAAACCTTATCTTTTCAAGTCCCTTTTGTAGGGCTTCTTCTTTAATTACATCCTTTGCCTATGTAAACACCACATCTTGTTTGTAAACAACCTTCCTTCTCATCGGGTTCCAAAACTTATAACCTTGTAAACCATCCTTATATCCAATAAAAATTCACCTTTCAAATTTACTATCCAACTTTTTTCTTTTCTCCTTTGGAATGTGTACATATGAAACACTGTAATGTTCCAAATCTGTAATTTCTACACTATTGGGAATATCTCAAGATATTACCAATGTGGAGATCAGCAATACATAAACATGAGCTAGAAATAGCAGTGAATGCATTAATAATGAGAATGCCAGAAGATCCACATAACCATTACATTATATGATAGCAGCAATAATGTATACAATATCTTGAGGAAAAGGATCTCTCAAGTTAGGAAATGTAGCCTCAACGAAACATATACATGAAATATGGAGAAATATTGCTAATCAAGAGAAGCCCTGGCTATGACTGCGCAATCCTTGAAGGAGGAATGCTGCAAATAATGTCAATACATGGATACAGCAATATAAAGCTCAAATAAAGAAGGGGGAGCAAGATCTCAACCCCGAAAAACAACAATACACAATCCTCAAAAGGATTGGCTGGAATATGCACAAAATGGCAAATCTGCAGAAATGCCGGAGTTTTTGGGCAGCAGCTGCAACTCATAAATAGAACTGGATGTAGATAGCTGATGATGTTGCAATAGATGGATGAATCTCATCCAAAGGATCTCTAGAGTGAAAGGCTGATCCTTTCACCTAAGATCTCACCCTCCAAACATGAGGAGCAAGTCCCCACTGCAAATACACTCAGAAATAACGCAGTCTAGAGAAGGGATTGCATTGTTGGTGAAGATAAATGCTTGGCCTGATGCCAATGATCTATAATATGCTCTTGGATCTCCCTCACTAACCTCCCAGAGGAATAGAATCTCGCTCCTCTGACAGATGAGCCAAGGAAATGGTGTATGGTGTCCTCCACTGCAACACCCCAACAACATTGCATTATACTTGAGTAGAAATAATGTAGTATTTGAAAGGAGAAGCTTTGGCCTTAAGCAAAGAGATATGGAGAATGAAGAACAAACCTTAAAGAGGCCTCTCAAGAAGGTGAGGAAGTCCTAAACAGGAATTCCCCGGCAATTCTTGCTAAACAACAAAATAATGCACAATGTCTGAATAGACATGAAATGAATAATCAAAAGCATGAGAAAAAATGGTTTCCTTGCCCTCCTTTTAAACAAGTGAAAGCTTCCTCTCCATGGGCCCCATCCATTACGGTTTCCTCCACCAAACATCCTCTTCCTCATTCACACTACGCTGTCTTCCAAAGTAATCCACTCCTCCTATGGCAGCGTTGTTGACTTGGTCAAACCTGACCTTGTATTCATGCATTTTCCCCTTTTCACACTTGAGGGTGAAAAATCAAGTTCTTATGTCTATCCCTTTCCATATGTGAGGGATTTTATTCATGTTTCCAATAAACATGGGCCTCCTTACCCATTTATTTGGCTGTTAGGTGATAAGATAAAAACTTTAATATTCCATTTAGCCATGTGCTAAAATGGGAATATTACAGTCCTCCCCTCCCAAATGTTGCTTGTCGTCAAGCAACTACAAGGATAGAACTGAAGAATCTCCACCCAGGCATGGAGTCTGAATTATGTTGAGGGACATCTCCCTCATGTAGATCCTCCATCCCCCAAGCAATGATCCATACAAAGTGAGTTACCTCCCAACATGGCAACTCCTGACAATCATCTTCCACCTTTGGCTCCTGCAATATAGGTGGGTTGAAAATATGATGTTGGTAGACAAAATAGCCTACCCGACGCTTTCCTCCTCTCCACTTAGGATAATTGTAGAGTATACGTTGATCTTGGGCTGCAATAAAGTTGCCCTCCAGTGGCAAGTTGAAGACTAGACCTCCAAGGATCTCTTCCCCAGCGTTATGAAACATGCTGTCCCAAATCATCTCATATGTGATGAGTTGGAAGTCACCATCATATGGCATCCAATCAATCATATGGCTCACCTCAAATGGAAACCAATGTTTTGCTATAGTGGCCACATGTGCTCTCATGCTCCCATTAGAACATGCAATTCAAACAATGTGGGAGATATCTCCCCCAAAGGACACATCCAACCAATGTGCCATTCCCCCAATCATGCTCTCAACAAGTACAAAGAGAACAACAACATAATGAATCATTATGAGAACCATGCTTGCTGTCATGTGCGGCAAGGGAGAAGGACAATGGTCCCTCAATTGTAACTAATGCAGTTTGACCCTCAACTACAAAAGAGTATGAAAAAAAGTGTGGTCTCTCAACCACTTTCCTGTTGTCCTACTCTCCTCAAATGTATGGAGAAAGTAAATGATGCATGGTGCAAGGTGAGTATGTCCTCCAAAATACATTTCCTCCCCAAGTCTTCCTAGGGGGTGGTCACCAATAGTGCTCATGGCCTCAAGTATACCAAGAGGTCAAGAAAGAAGAATGCTCCTCCTTGGAGCAGCATCCTGTACATATATGGTTAAGGGTTGAATATACAAATCATCATGCAAATAAACAATACCCTTACCATAAGTTTTGTGTATGCAAATGGAGTGGCTCAAAAATGAGTCTTCTCTCATCCTCAAAGAGAAAAGAGGTGGTTGTGCTAACTCCTTCAAAGAGTTATGTATCTCCTCCATCTGCACATGATCTATGCATCTCCTCATATGCTGATCTATCAATATCATGTAGGCAAGATGATCCTGGGAATACTCCACTAACAACCCAGAGCTCCAACATGGATCTATCCTCCATAGTGGCAGCGCTGATAATTCCCCATGAAGGACATCTGTCATATGGTTATCTCCCAAGGTCTCCACTCCTCTGAGATCAATGAATGGTGCCTCAAATTGTGAAGCATCTCTCATCATTTGCTGCTCTAGTGGTCTCCCCAGCAAAATGTCTCCATGTAATGAGACATCATCATCAAGAGGTGACTGCATATATGAATGAACAAATCTATCCATGCTTCCACTATGCAATCCAATCACCTTCTTAGGTGCATCAACCTCATAAAATAGACAGTTATGTGTGCTCCTCATCACATCATGATGGTCATTCTCCCTATCTCCTCCTTGTGTCTCCATGGTTTCGCACCTCCTCAACAATGGCACATGTAGAACATGGATTTTGCCTTGATCTCCCCACATGAGATCCTTGGGACTTCTTTGCAAGGATGCAAGAATCCCTCTACCTGGAGCAAGAGCTCCTCCTTCCTCTGCATGAGGCATTAGATAATCTCTAGATGGTACAACGTTGTTGCCCTCAGCTCCCTCAACATAGATGGGCAACCCTCCAATAATGTTGTTGCACATATGGAATCTCTCCCAAGGTGGAAGTAATTCCTGAACATCAAAGGTCAAGGAGTATCCCCTTTGCACCATGATAGTGCCATCTTCTACTCCTGCAACATCATACAAGAAATGAGAGCAATTCTTCCCTTGCTCTCCAAAGAGTGACCCCAGCAACAGATGTCTTTGCTGCTTCCTCATGCTCTCATCATGCAAGATATGTGATGAAGACATAGGGAATGACATGAATTTTGCATCATCACTATGCACCCATACTCTTTGCTACTCCATGATGCTAGCATCCTGCCACATCTTCTCCATCTTGATACCCTTGGAAAGAGTGTATGCGAAGTGATGGCCAAACTCCTTCAAGAGTAACCAGCGTAGCCAAGCCTCCTACTGCCCGGTATCATAAATCTGCAAGTAGCTCACCAGCTTCTTGCTCACCATCCACATCCACTCAACCAATTATGGATGCCTCCTTCCACCCTCCATCTTGGTACTCCTTCCATGAGGGCTACCATCATCCCAAATTAGATTTCTGCATTTCATGGGATCTTGAAATGCAATCTTCCCGAGGATCAATTTGACCCTATAAGGATCCAAATAGGTGGTAGGAAAAAACCTCCCATCATGATGTGCATGGCTCAAGGAATGTCCAACACAGTCATGAGAGATGTTATCCATCTGAAGATGTCCTCCATCTTCTATCTGTTCCTATGAGAAGGGGAGAACCTCCTCAAACTGTTGAAGAATCTTGCACTCCATGATGTGTGGGAGTGCACCTCCATTGAAATCTCTCCTTGAGATCTCCTCCTCATGCATGGTCCTCCAAAACCAAAGAGGCCTTGGATCTGCTACCAGTAGAAGTCTCTCTTTGAGATATGGCATGCTCATTTAGAGAGTGTCATCTAGAGAGGAGAAAGAGTTTCTTATCTCCATATGTCTACTCTTCCTCACTGCTTCCTCCCATGAGGAATGTTTTATCTCCTTTGCATCACTACTCTTGTACAACACAGGGCTATTCTGCTATTCTAGGTTAGCTAGATGCAATGATGTGGACCCATCCAAAGTGTTTGATGAAGTGAAAAGAGATGAATTTTTAATCATACCTCGGTGAAATGTGGAAGCTACTTGCAGGGTTGCAAGAGTCTCTTCCTCATAAGTGTTGGCCTCCCAAACTGTTGAAGATGAAGGCTGCTCCTCCATGGTCTCAAAATTGCTGGTACATGCCTCATCAATTGTTGGTGAGGGCTCCTCCATCCTTTTTCCAAACCTCCCGATCAATCTCTGAGAAAAATCAACAAGAGTAGAAACCCTTCTATGGCTTAGATGGCTGATCCACCAATTTCTTGCTTCACCTTCAAGGTGCAACACTGTAATTTCTACAGCCTCTCTGTCTACTATAGGATGTAGTAGGAAGAAAGACTATAGCTTCTTCACCCAAACCTCTGCTGCACATGTGAGTGATCCATCAAATGTGGACAATAGAAATCTATTGCCTCTCATCATCCCATAGCTGTGGGGCCTCCTTCCTTCTTTCTGCTGAATAAATTGTGGGAAAGCTAGAGTCTCTCGGAAGGCTCTAAGTTTTGCTTGGTATTCAGCAAGGTATTCACTTAGAATTTCAAATTCCAAGTGTTCTTCATGCTTCTAGTTTTCTTCTTTGTGAGAGTAGGAAGTGCATGGTCCTTCCTCTTCCCTTTCTTCAATCTTCTTGACGTCCTTGGAGAGGTCTCCTCTGGATTTGAAAATAGATGAGAGTAAACTCATCTTCTTCATCATCTTGATGTTCTATGGCTGAGACTCACAGGCTGAGCCAGAAATCATGCTCTGATACCACTGTAATGTTCCAAATCTATAATTTCTACACTATTGGGAATATCTCAAGATATTACCAATGTGGAGATCAGCAATACATAAACATGCGCTGGAAATAGCAGTGAATGCATTAATACTGAGAATGCTAGAAGATCCACATAACCATTACATTATATGATAGCAGAAATAATGTATACAATATCTTGAGGAAAAGGATCTCTCAAGTTAGGAATTGTAGCCTCAGTGAAACATATACATGAAATATGGAGAAATACTGCTAATCAAGAGAAGCATTGGCTATGACTGCGCAATCCTTGAAGGAGGAATGCTGAAAATAATGTCAATACATGGATATAGAAATATATATCTCAAATAAAGAAGGGGGAGCAAGATCTCAACCTCGGAAAACAACAATACACAATCCTCAAAAGGATTGGCTAGAACAAGCACAAAATGGCAAATCTGCAAAAATGTTGGAGTTGCTGGGTAGCAGCTGCAACTCAGAAATAGAACTGGATGTAGATAGCTGATGATGTTGCAAAAGATTTCTGAATCTCATCCAAAGGATCTCTAGATTGAATGTCTGATCCTTTCACCTAAGATCTCACCCTCCAAACATGAGGAGCAAGTCCCCACTGCAAATACACTCAGAAATAACGAAGTCTAGAGAAGGGATTGCGTTGTTGGTGAAGATAAATGCTTGGCCTGATGCCAATGATCTATAATATGCTCCTGGATCTCCCTCACTAACATCCTAGAGGAATAGAATCTCCCTCCTCTGATAGATGAGCCAAGGAAATGGTGTATGGTGTCCTCCACTGCAACACCCCAGCAACACTGTGTTATACTTGAGCAGAGATAACGCAGTATCTGAAAGGAGAATCTTTGGACTTGAGCCAAGAGATATGGAGAATGAAGAACAAACCTTCAAGAGGCCTCTCAAGAAGGTGAGGAAATCCTAAACAGGAATTCCTCGCCAATTCTTGCTAAACAACAAAAGCATGCACAATGTCTGAATAGACATGAAATGAATAATCAAAAGCATGAGAAACAATGGTTGCCTTGCCCTCCTTTTAAACAAGTGAAAGCTTCCTCTCCATGGGCCCCATCCATTAGGATTTCCTCCACCAAATATCCTCATCCTCATTCACACTGCGTTGTCTTCCAAAGTAAGCCACTCCTCCTATGGCAACACTGTTGACTTGGTCAAACCTGACCTTGTCTTCATGCATTTGCCCCTTTTCACACTTGAGGGTGCCAAATCAAGTTCTTATGTCTATCCCTTTCCATATGTGAGGGATTTTATTCATGTTTCCAGTAAATACGGGCCTCCTTACCCATTTGTTTGGTTGCTAGGTGATAAGAGCAAAACTTTAATATTCCATTTAGCCATGTGCTAAAATGGGAATAGTACAAACACATCCAAATACCATCTGATGTGAAAGAGAGGGTTTCTTACTAGTACATACCTCATGTGGAGTCTTATTCTCCAATGTTGATGAAGGTGATTTATTAATGAGGTATCATGCAATATCTACTATCTCTGCCTAGAATTCCTGTCTTAAACCGAGACCACTGAGCATGCTTATTTCCTTTTCCATCAACGTCTTGTTCCTTATTTATAAAAGAACATTTTTGTGTGTGTATGGTGTAGCGTTTTGTTGTGATATACCACACTTCTTATAGAACCCTTCAAATTCATTGTTGCATAAATATCCACCATTATATGTCCTCAACACCTTGATATTATTCTTTGTATAATTTTCCACCAGAGCCATAAATTATTTAAACCTATCAAAGACTTCATATTTACTCCCAAGGAGATATATCCATGTATTCCTTGAGAATTCATATATAAATGAGACATAGTAAACATAATTACCCACTGATGGAACCGATACACATCCAAACACATCACTATGCACAAGTTATAATATCCCTTTCGCCATTTTAGCACCAGAGGGAAACTCACCCAATTCTACTTCCCATTGATTTGAAAATGGTTTGGATAACTTGTTATGGATAATTAAGATCTAGCTTATTCTTGAATTGTGCGGAAATCAATGCTTGAAAGAGGTGTATGTTTTTTAACTGTTTAAGTGCCTTAAGAACATTTTTTTTCGCTGATATGTGCAACAACCCTATAATGTAGCAAACAAGAATCAACAAATAACAACAAATTTAATAAAGGAGTTCACCCGAATATCGTGGGCTACGTCTCCTTGAGCCTTTGTCAACTGACTTGGCTCTTTGGGATTATGATGAAAATATTATTTTACAAGTTAATAACTCAAATCCAATTGTTATTTAGGCTATACCATTGGGTTTATAACATCATCATACCCTTTTCATGGCTATCATCACTCTGAAAACATAAATAGTCTTCCTTTGACTTGACTTCATATGTCGGTGCCCTTGAGGTTCCCTGAGCTTCTCTTTGGAAAAAACTCCCTAGAAGTCATTTTTATGTCCTTGAAACGTCACCTAATGTCTCCATCACACATCATGCATCCAAAATAGGTTGATCATTTGCTCAAAATGAGCTCTGGCTCCCCAATCTAGGCCTCCATCCACTAATGGCCCTGCGTTGCCCAAAACTTTCATGTGGCTCTTCAACCTTTAGAATTATTCAAATGGCTCTGAAAATAATTTCATTGGATTAAAAATGTCCAAAATAGTCAGAATAGACTAGTCACTTGCAGAAATTGGCCTTTGGCTGCTCCGCTTTCGCCTCCAGCACCTGCTGGTACCCCATGGCTCTCGGTTCCCTAAAAACTTATCTGAAGCATCTAGACATTCAGAAGTACTCAAAAGATTATTAAAACTCCATAAATGGATTCATAAGTATCAAAAAATTTATAAATTACTACTGGTTTGCTGAGAATGGATACTGGCTGCTCTGGATAGGCCTCATTCTCCTGCTGGCAATGGATGGCCCTGGTGGCCCATGGAACTTATCTGAAGAAAATAAGACTTTAAAAGTCCTATAAAGGATCTAAAAACCACACCATTAGTTCCATAATTTTTTAAACACCCAAAGTTGACTATTGGATTCCTGAATAAGGCCTCTAGCTGCATTGGCTAGGCCTTAAACTGTTGTTGGCCCCTAGAGGCCACTAGAGCTTATCTGAAGCAAAAAACTGCTCAAAAGTCCTCTAATGGCTCTAAAACCCTCACCAATGAGTCTGGAATGTCTAAGATAGTCGAAATTGACTATTGGTACTCTAAAAATGGACGAATCTAGCTCAAGATAGAGTCTAAACTGATTTTTCCCACTGTCCCCTACATCAGCTCCACCAAAAATGGTGCAACTACACTTAACTGAAGTTAAATCTGGAAAACTCCTTAAATTTAGGGGCATGCCTAAATTCATGCTAGTTAAACCATTAACATTTAACTTAGACCATTAAGGGGTGGGAATGGGCAGATGTTAACCCTCGAAACCCCGGTTACATTAAAGTTGGAGCGGAGTTTTTTTTAAACCGTTACATAACCGTCGAAGAAAATCTCGTATGTGACAAGGGTTGCAGTTATGGTTTAATTTCGTGGTTTACAAACATCATTTAATTTTTTTCTGTAGTTTGGATTAACATGTGATCACAATACGTGGATCGTCGGCGAGTTGGGGCCACCGGTGGTCCCCCCCCCATGTACAAAGAGTTTAAAGCTTAAATAGTATCGGAGCCCTAAAGGGGTAAGAAACTTGTGTACCTTGAATGGTGGAGAGTTCTGTATGCATGCTGGGGATCACGTGGCTGAACCCTCTGGACCTCAATAAAATTTTGATATACCATACAGGGGACACGTGGCAGCCTCAGGGCTGACCATGTGTCACCCATTCACTGGTCCAAAATGAAACTTGTACAATCCACCAATCCCATCAAATCACGCCACTTGGCACCCACTGATTGGTTTGAGAAAATGGAATATTGGGAGGAATATTCCAAGAATATTCCCTGGAATATTCTCTTTTTTTTTAATATTCAAAAACCCATTCAAACTTGGTCAAAAGCCAAAAATTACAGTTTACTAGACTTTTCAAATCGCGATAACTTCTTCATATGGTGTCGGTCTTTTGGACCATTCATGGTGACAGAATCAGGAAGAAAAGATCTATCTAGTTGCTTAGGTTTGTCACACTTCTGAACAGTTTGAAATTTGAGCTATCACTTAGGTCCTTGATCCAAATCTAATCACACCTCCCCATTGGGAATCTTTTGGACCCAAAAAGACTGATTACCTGATCTGTTCAGTAGATGATAGTACATCACCCTCACTTTTTAGCCTCCATACACCTTCCTTGCATGGCTTAGTTCCTTTGAACCACAACTCGAAGGTAGTCAACACTTCCCTTCCCGAATGCTCTTGTCCTCTTGTCAAGAATTGTCTTCCTTGAACTCGCTCAGAAATTTCTGGCTAGAAATTTATAGAAGGTAGTTGAACATTGCTTCCTTTATCACTGATCCAAGGTGGCTCAAACAAATGTGAGATTACTACAGAAAACATGCATACATAACTGAAATTTTCATATGTACAAATGAATGTATGTCTTAATGGGTAAAGAATTCAACTACTTCTCACCAAGCCACTTCCACGGTGACTTTTACTGTTGAAAATCTTCTTCATGTGAAACATCTATTCTCACATCAATGATGGAATATTTGGTTCCAATTTCACCAGTATTTCTATCCTCTTGCCTCATGTGCTTGGGATGATTAGTTGGATGCAATGTCCAACATTGGGTGACAACATGTCCCCTCTTTTGGCAATGTATGAAAGTCTTGTGCACCTTCTTTGCAAGTTGCCTTCGCTTCAACTACTTCATGTATGCCTTCAACCTAGACTTCTAGCATCTTGAAACAAAATGGTTACACAGACCACAATAGGAACAACAACTCTTTCTTCCACTCAAGCATGAAGATTTTCCATGCTTATCAGAAACATAATCAACTTGACTATGGGAAGAATTATACCTCAAATGTTGTTTTGCATGTCCATATTTTTTACCTTCATGAGGAGATGAACTAGTAGATGTTCCAGCTTCGCCATAAGCTACATGTGTAATACCACCTTACTAAAACATAGGCTTCAAAAAATCCCAATCAACTTGAAAAAAAACTTGACATGTTTGTGGTTTAGAACTTGGAACAAAAATTCTTTTTGAAGTTGCCTCAATTACCTTCATGCCTTTGGAGTTTTCACCATAAGATTGAACATAACCAAGACCAAAATTCTTAGGTCTTTCCTCAACCAAAATAGGATCAATCATGCCTTGTGCATGTTTTCCTAAACCCTTTCCTTCATAGCCCATTTTTAACATCAACTTGGACCCTATACCTCTAGTGTGCTTTTCAAATGAACCAACACATCTATCTAAAGAGGAAATTGAAGACAAATTTGAGTGATTTACCTCTGCTTCACGCATGTTCTTGGTAAATAGGTCCTACCACAAGCACGAGCAAAACCACTCAATAGTAAAGGTGTTCCCTTGAAGCCGAAACAACTCTAATACCAAATGCAGGCTTTAACCCTGTATATAAAGTGCCTGCAAATAAATTCTTCAAACAGAAAATATAGAAATGGTGAGAACATAGAACAAATATACACAAAGAATATCCCCTGGATCCCTAAACCAAGACTATCAGATCGATTTTTCACTGTATTTCATTCAATGTTGCAATACATATATATACATTCCAAATAATTCATAAAACCCAATCCACTAACCCTAGATTAGAACATAGTCATAGTTCCCTTGACCCGATCTAGAAAATACCTTTGGTAGAGAACCATCATGCCTAAAACCATATTCAAAACCCATGAAAAAACCATGGGTAGGTCCACCCACCATCTTTGGGTTCACCCCCCATTTTTCGGTCTGCCCTCCATCCCTATTTCAACCCAAATACTATTGGTTCCACATTAAAAAAAAACTCGAACCATTTCCCCGAACCTTGTGCATGGGGGCTACCATCCACCTACAAAACCCTTGATCATGGAAAATTTTAGGGGCTCATATTTGCAGGTGGGCTAACTTTCCACAGTTTTTCCACAAAAAACATTTGCCAATTTCCATTTTTTATAAAAATGATTCACCCAAATTTTACGATATAAAATTATTTTACCTTAAAAATCGACAACATTATATAGAGACTATATATAAAACCATTATAAATTTGAATAATTTTACAAATATATCAATAAATTTTTTATAGTTTGTATATTAGGGACCAGTGAGATTCGCCAAGTTTTTTAAACTTCAAAATTATTTTCCATCCTTAAAGTTTTCCCTTCCCCTGATAGTGGAGGCTGCCGCCATGGTCAAAATTCCATATAAATGTTAATAAAGGTAAAATAATACCTTGGTCACGGGACATGTCTTATAATTTTAATGTTGGGTAAGACATCCTAGTGGGGGTTCAATTGGTTTATTAACGCCTATGGAAATTGGCAAAGCCTTTGGAAAGGAAAGTGGCATTTAATGGAAGTTATTTATGAAAATAATGGAAAATATGAGAAAAGGAAGGTAAAAGGTCATAGGTTGCATGTGAGAAGGAAAATGAAGGAAAATAATGGAAAATTGATGAAAATAGAGGCCTCATTAATAGAAATCCTTATGAGGATCAATACACAGAATTTTTCCATTTTTTTTTTTTGGATCTTTCATTCCATTCTCTCTCTGTCATACTCTTGAACACTTAGAATTTCCTTCGACAACTCTCGGTGGAGTGTGGCATACTTGGGATTTGGAGCCAAAAGGGAAAGTAAAATAAAGAAAGTGCATGATGACATCGAGATCAATAACTACAAAATATTTTTCATGCAGGTACCGAGTTTCATGTATGATTTTCTTACAAGATTTAAAATGCATGGCATATACATGTGATTATTTTGTTATCATCTGTCATTGACATGGAGGATTTCCTAAATTGATAGTGGTTTTGTCTAGCCTTTCCATTTCCTTGATAGCCATGGTGTTGTGGGTTTTTATATGGTTTTTTGGTTGGTTTTCATATGTCTTTGGTTGCGGATTGAGTTATTAGTTCGTGGAAGCCTTGGTTGGAAAAACGCTCTGGAAGTCCTGTAAAAACTTGGTTTGAGTTACTAGTCTCGGAAGCCTTGGTTGTACAAATGCTCCGGAACCCATTGGTGGGTTGAGTTACTAGTCCTGGAAGCCCTAGTTGGAAAAAATGCTCAGGAGCCCTGGAAAACTTTGGTAGAGACCAATCTAGTGATGGTTAGTGATGTTCAACTGTGAGGTGGAATCAATGGTTTAGGGTTGAGTTGGTTTGGCCTCTGGGAGACCTCTTGTTTTATGAGATCCCACATTAATGCTTAGAATATGGCACGGGGTTCACTGGCTGAAATAAATATTTGGTTAAGCCCATTCTATGTTCAGGTGGTTTATGGAAGTCCATACCTTGTTAGTCGGTGCAATCACCAATACCAAATCTTTCTCCTTAGTATTTTAAGGGTAAACATAATTGTTTATATGTCATTTATATGGCTATTTTATCCTTGATATTTTTTTTTGCTATATGTTGGTTATGAGTGAGTTTTACGGCAATGATGATGTATGATTCTCATGATATTTTGATTAACCATTGAATGTATAATGAAATTTTGGCTTAATACATGGTAATGTAGTTATTTTGATGAGGCATAAATGCTTCTTATTGGTTCTCAAATAAGTGAGAGAACCCTATGCTCATATCTATTGTTCTAACATATGTTGGGCCGTTAATATGCCATTATCATTATCACTTGTGAACGCTTATTCCACCCATTTCTACCATTCTTCATCACGTCATTTATTATAATTTATTATTTAAATCCATTTTATAATGATTTATGCTCTTATGAATGAATATTATTTATTCTCCTTTATTTCTAATAAATTGATGATTATGTATGATTTTATCATTGATAGTTTTAATAAATCAGTTGTAACATTATTCACCATTTTTAGCCTCCAAGATAATTTTCAGATTGAAGATTTGATCATTAAAAGTGCCAACTCAGAAATTCGCTGGAATAAGAAGTGACGATTTTGCGGTTGAGATTCTGAGCAAATGAAGACGAATCTGGAAAATCCGGAACATGGGTTTTGTCCAGAACGGACCCAATTAACTTTATTAAAGAACGGTTTGCCAAAATTCGGCCTGTGTTGAGAGATTCGCAGAGTTCTTTAAGCACGATTTTCTCAGTTCTGTTGTTGCGGCCGTCCTCCAAATCTCAGCTAAAAAGCCAAATTCGACTTGCTGTTGTTAAAAGATGGATGTAAATCTATTTTCTTGTTGATCAATTGGTTGGAAGAAATCCAATATTGTTATGGGAAGATTGTATTTACTATTCAATTTCTCCTCCTTCTGATTATAAAAGGAGAAGCACGTATTGTGTAGGGAGATGATTTGGAGATACGTTTTTATGTAATTTTCTGTTAAACATCAGTTCTGATTATTGAGTCTCGTGAGAACTGGTTCATTGTACTTCTGTCCGATGCATTAATATAAGCTTGGTGGTTCTCTCATCTCTGCGTCTGGATTAACTTAAGGCGGTGTTCCCTTGGAGGCTAAGGGCCCGGCCCCGGAGGACACTTGCCGTTGTATATTATCTCTTTGATTTCTGCGTGGTTTTGCTTATCAGCTTGAATCGGTAATCTGGTGTGTTTTATTACAGCTCTGTTATATTTCCTATTTCGTTCTCTGCAACAAGAAAATCGTAATGTGCATTCTAACGTATTGTTATTCCTTTAAAGTTGTTAATGTAACATTGATGTTCTCCACATAACGTTATTGTTGTTTAATTGCAGAGTAACCAAGCTGTAACCTTCTTAAGCTGGTATTACTGTATTTTTCTATGGTTTATATTTCATACGATTGCTATTTCAATTGACATTGTGGTTCCATTATGAATTGTAATCGTTACCCTTTCTAACCAGGGTTAATACTTGCAGTATCAGACTCAGATTACTATTAACGTGTGCCTGTGTTAAGTTATTATGCATTTGTATTTGGCCTTCCAGCGTGTTGTGTGCGTATATGATTTATTAATGCTGTTCATAATTTATCAATAGTTATTGTTGTTCCATTAGCGTGTTCTGCTTAACTTGCCTTAAAAGTGAAAGATTGTTATTTGATTGCGAAAAGTGCATTTCGGTTAATAGATTAAGTTTGGTTACGACTCGCGAGACTTAGCTGTTCGTTTGTTGTTCCATTTTGCTATCTGTCGTTCCATTTTACTCGCATTTGTTGTTTTGGTGTGAGAGACGATCTAAGGCTGTAGTGAGCTTTGGCATTCACTGTTTAGCTCCCAGACCCGTGGTCTATGCTCTAATTTCCTTTACATCAGTTTCCAAAAGGATGAGTTATTATTACTGGACCCTTGACTGATACATTGCTTATTTTCCGAATGCATGATTTAAGTCTTAAAATGCTTTGTTGTAAGTAGATTTTATTTCCAGCTTTCATTTACTTTTGGATTTTAAGCACTATACTGCAAAACATTACTCTTGAGTAAATAGCCGCCTCAGACTGAGTACACTCTTGAGATAAAAAGTCGTCCCTGGGTTGATAATTAATGTGAGGTAATTAGGAGTTACAAAGACACTTTTTTATCGCTCCACATTTTGGCGCCGTTGCCGGGGAGAGTGTAGCCATTTCTAAAGAGTACTGTGAATCTGATGAGTGCCTGCTAGGGAAGAGTTGGATCTTAAAAACGGAAGGTAAGAACCTACGTGTGGAGCATGTAAATGCCCTGCTCCACTGTCCGCTTTCCTAACAGATTTGCTGTAGCTTTAGATGTTTGAATTTTTGTGTGAATGACTAGGAAAAAAATAGAAATTTTGGAAAATGAATCACATGATTTCATTGAAGTGGTGATGTAAGCACCACCCATTTCACTAACTAATTGACAGGAACATTGGAAGAAGGAGCTTTGAAGGAACACATGAAGGACATCTTCTGTTATGGTAAGAAACTGCCCAATATCTTTTTGAATTTCCTACTCAACTAATTCCACACCCTCACCGCAATAAACCAGTACAACATACTTACAGTGTTGAACTGCCAAATTTACCCACCCTTCCCACCCATTCTATCTCACATACGCCATTAGAGAAAACTTACAATGAGATTCAGAATGTTTTAAATTCAAAAATTGTAGAAGTTATGGAGGAAAATGAGCTTACTTCTAGTTTGTATCAACAAACCATTTTAAAAGCTCAAGAACCTCATGATATGATGGAAAATCAAGAAAATAAAGGATATATTGAAGATTGGTTTCACTCCATCACTTGTCTGCAACATTGCTCCACACTTCAACAATTTTTGACTCCATCTTTTCAAGGGAAGTTGGCTTCTCATACCCTAATTTTTATCAACATGTATTTTTCAAATTTGGGTATGTGCATACTAGAGGCCTTATTTCTAAAATGGTTCCACTGAAAATACTCTTATACATAAACATATTCGATTCTCAAAGAAGAGTAGGATAGTGGAGAAAATAAAATAAAATAAAATAAGGACATAAATAAATGCATTTTGTTTTTTTTTGTAAAAATAGTTATTTTTTTTGTTGCAACACGCTATCGAAATCAACATCGGTGATAAATACTTCAATTTATTTGTGTATGTAGATGAATTATATTGCAAATAACAATTCTATAAACACTTATATTCATTTTTTATCACCAATTTGAAAAAATGCTTGAATATCATTTTTTTGGCTTGCGGGCTTGATGAACTTTCTGGAAAAACAGTCGGGACAGTCATGTTTTGAGGGACCAAACATGAATATTTTTAAAACATGTTTCTACCCTAGGTAGCCCTTAATGTCTACTTTCTAACCCAATTTGGATTTGAAACGAAAAAGTTAAAACCAAAACATTGACCGGATGTCTAGCGGGCAGCTCAGGAACAGAGTTGGGACAGTCAGTTTTTGGAGGTCTAAATGAATGAATTTTTAAAACCTGTTTCTATGGTAGATTCCCCTATGAATATAGTTTACAATGAAATTGGAATCACTCATTTCGATACCGTATGGGGAATTTATGATCCAAATACTGACTGTCTATCGTAAATCAGCGCCCTTAAAACTCTGTTTTTCCGGATGTTCCTTACAGTGTTTGACTTATCAATTCTTCTTTTCTTTAAAACCTGTTTCTATTGGAGATAAATAAATGAATCTACTTTCATTTCCAATTTGAATCATTTGAATCCGACATCAAACGAAGAATCTATGCTTGAAATATCAATCATTGGTCTAGATTGGGTAATCGAAAATGACTCTATTATGCAGGTTGTTCTAAACAAATTTGACATATCATAGCATTGAATTTTTAAAACCTGTTGCTACTGGAGATAAACCTTTGAATTAGCTCTCATTTGGCTTTGGAATCACTCAATTTCGATGAAAAACAAAGAAGTTGTGATTAAAACACTGCTGGATAGTATGGTCGACCACTGCTCTCCCACAAGTGACAAATAAATTTTACCTTGTTATTTTCTCAATGGATTTGTTATATAGAGTAAATACTTGTTGTTTTTTTGCATCATTCTTGGATTAGGGGAGCCCGATCACCTCTCTTTCTCTATGATTTAATGTTTTATTGCAGGTAGATACTCGTTTTTTGCAGGTCCTGGGAAAATAAAGAAGGTCAATTTATGGACGAGTGATTCTTGAAAAAAAATTTAACGAAACAAAGGAATTTCATCTAAGTCATTACCCAACGGATTCATAATAGAAGAAATGAAGAATTGCTTTCAATCTGAAGATTCATGTCTTATCACTGCTGCCAAAACATTTTTCAAAGAGATCATTTTTTGACATAACATCATAGCTGTTGTAACTTAATTTAGTTATTTACATATTGTTTTTAAATAAAACATTGTTTCTTTTATGATATTTTTTATATTTTGTGTTTCAGGTGTTGCTTCATTCAAACTGTGACCCATCCTCAGCATCAATACAGTGAACAGCTAATTCATTCTTTGCATGCTTGCATTTCATGCTTGTGCATTTTTGCTGTTCTTTTTCTGAAGAGACAGCGTTTGTGTGCACTTTTGTCGTTTTTGCTGTTCCTTTTTCAAAGAGACAACAATTTCGTTTTATTATTTCTTTTCCAAAGGAACAACACCTTTTTGGTCAGCAATTCATTTTGTTGTTCCTTTGTCATGGGTCATTTTGCCATTCCTTTTCCACGACTCTTTTTGATGTTCCTTTTTCACGTTTTGCTGTTCCTTTCCGAATGGAACAACACTTCTGCACTTCCACTTTTTGTTGTTCCTTTCCGAATGGAACACAACTTCTACATTTTCACATTTTGCTATTCCTTTCCAAATGGCATAGCACTTCTGCATTTCCACTTTTTGCTGTTCCTTTTCGAATGAAACACCATTTTTGCATTTTTACGTTTTGTTGTTCCTTTCCAAATGGAACAACACTTCTGCACTTTCACGATTTGTTGTTCCTTTCCGAATGGAATAGCACTTTTGCACTTTTCATTTTTTGCTGTTCCTTTTCCAAAGGAACGGCACTTGCATTTTTGCTGTTCCTTTTCCAAAGGAATGACACTTTTTTCGCTGTTCATTTTGCCAAAGGAAGGACATTTGCATTTTCACACTTTTTTGTGTGTATTTTTGTTTTTTTGTGCATTTCCTTTAAGGAACACCACTTTTTGAGTGTTTTTTCTGTTCATTCAAAAGAGCAACACTTTGGGATTATTTTCGAGAGCAACCCTTCCTTCCTCTTGTGGGACTATTCCTAGTTCATCTCAACCACATTTTACTGCTTCCCCTTCATGGCATGAAGTACACTATTTTTACGAGGACAAGAATTATGGATTCTATTGAAGCGAGTTAATATCCTTCACGTTATGATCTTTAACAGAACAACTCCTTGATGATAGATTATTTTTAAAAAGGGACACAATTATTTATATACTACTTTACTGCATTGTTTTCTGTTGAACATGATATTGATTGATCATCTTAATACCATGTTGGTTCCACCCTTCTGGATTATAATCTTCTCTGTCTGTAATAAATGAGATTATGGGTATATTTTTCTATTGACATGTTCAACTTCTTCCACCATCCCTACTCTTAAGGAGTACTGAGCCTCCCTCTTTTTATCATAAAATTGTGTAATAACAACAAAATTTTGTTCACAGATGGAGGATAGGGGGTCTCATTACGAGCCAGCCTACCATGTTCATAAGGTTGTAAGAAAGTGACATTCCCATTATGGCCACCACACCAGGGTTATGATCCATTGGATAGTAAAATTATCCTTGGAACAGTAGGTCTCATCACGAGCCGGCCTGATCACTTTTGCTACATCCCAGTGAATGGCAGTGTGGTTATCTGGCTACCACGCCAGCACACTGGTCTCTTCTGTAAGAACAGCACTGAAACTCTCTAGTTATAAATTGAGGATTCTGGCTCATATGGGTTAAAAAGCAACCCTGCCGAGGCTATGGACGCCTGCTGGCAGCAGCGGCTCTGCTTATGGTATTGAAGTTATATCTTATCATCAATTATTATTATAATACCCTTTTCTTATTTTTTTCTTTTTATCAGAGAAGTTATTTCCTTAACTTTTTCCCTGTTTTGAACCTTTATGCATGAGAAATTGTTTTATGATCAATCGCATCATTTTCAGCTAGCATACTATCAGTAAAGCATCTTTTTGGCATATTGTTATTCTTTTTCTCTTTTTCGTAACTTATCATCAATCCAAAGCGTCCTATCTCTTATTCATAACTATCTTTACACACTCTGCTCTCATTATAACCATAACTCTCGCTGTCCTATCCTTGACATGTGTACTCTGCTTCATTCACTGTTATATTGTTCATTCCCTTGCCTTGCCATCAGCACAACACCTCTCATATGCTTTATGGTCATGGAATTCCTTTTCCAATTGGAGGGGGGAATGTATGCATTCTGGGATTGCATGCGATATGATTACTGCACTCTGCCATCACTTGTTGATTTGCCAAAATATTAGTATTGCATGTATACATAAGTTTTTCTGATTGAAATTTTTGCATGCATCTTATCTATTGCTTACACTATGGATTCAAGAACATTCTATGCCAAATAGTGCTTTGTTTGCAGGAAAACAACAAGTATGGGCAAAATTCTATCCACAGCATGACCACACTATTGCACTTAACATAAGAGGCTCGCGAACGTGAACAATTCTTCAGACTTGATGTGCTTACCTGGATTACACCTTTTGCATCACTTTCAGCACCAACTCTGCCTTCATCAGTTTCAACAACTGCCAGTCCATATATGTCATTCCACATTTTTGGAGGTAAAACTTGAGGTAAAATAGCATAATTTTCTGATTTATTACGAATTTAGGAGAATTTCATGAAAATCCATTTTGAGCATTATTTATCATCCTTCATTCCACATCTTTACCACTTTCCCTTTTTCAGCAACATATCATTTTCGAGTATGGGGGAGTGTTCCTTTCATTCATTTCTTTCTTATGACCATGTCATCCATATTCTTTATCATCCATTGTTATTCTTATTCATTCTCAACACCTCCATTATTCCATGTTGTTTTACACCAAGCATAGAATTCAACAGCTGGTAGCAACCACCTGTATTTGTTTTCTAGCATCGCATGAGGGCATGCTAATTTTTCAGAGAGGGGGAGGAGTTGCTACGCATGATGGATGTTTTCTATTTTCTTTCTCATTTAAGGCATACAATTTCAGTGTAGAAATTGATTTCCATAATATTTTTAAAACTATGAACTCAATTCTTGTGATTTTTTGGAAAACACAGATGTATCATTAATACAAACCCAGACAATTTCAAGATAAATTGGTTCATAAAATTTCGGAAATCATGCACTCTTAGCTACAGTCATTTTGTTTATATCTCATGATCCATGCATCAAAACAGTCTTATTTTTGGATCATAAAGGCATTCATATATTATAAATTTACTTGCCAAATTTCAACAAAAGCTGGTTTGTAGTTTTTGAGAAAATGGTTAATGAAGTTTGCTGTTACTTATATCATATTTTGTTGCAACTTCATACATATAGTTGAATGTCAATGTAAAAATTGTTATGCCATCATCAAGATTGCTAAAATTGAATATTCATTAATTAAGGAAGAATTCATTTGTTCTATCCATTTCATGAGCTGAGATGAACATATTTTTTATTGCTTGGTTAACACATGGGTTTTTGTCTTTGGGTTGCATGAGGACATGCAATATATTCAGTTTTCATTGCATGAGGACATGCAACATATTGCGTGTGGGGGTAAACATAATTGTTTATATGTCATTTATATGGCTATTTTATCCTTGATATTTTTTTTTGCTATATGTTGGTTATGAGTGAGTTTTACGGCAATGATGATGTATGATTCTCATGATATTTTGATTAACCATTGAATGTATAATTAAATTTTGGCTTAATACATGGTAATGTAGTTATTTTGATGAGGCATAAATGCTTCTTATTGGTTCTCAAATAAGTGAGAGAACCCTATGCTCATATCTATTGTTCTAACATACATAATGCATATTTGTGACATGTTTGACAAAATGTATGTCATGGATAATAGGTGTCCAGTCAAGTCCTTATTTAATTATTTTCATTTATATCAAATTTTTATGGTAATTTTCATTTCTAGAAGTTTCATGGAGTTTTGGGAAGTGGTCTGAGTCGTGGCTCTGAAAAGTGGCAAATAACTACCTAGAAAATTCCCCACTCACAGGCATGCCTTTTCTCTAGGAGAAATTGAAGGGTCTTAGTTGCAACCACTCCCATGTCATGGGAGTGACTAAGGCTTTAATGCAATAAAATTTTAGGTTGTCTCAGGGGCTGGTCACCTACAAGGGGTGGATGGCTCCTGGTAGTTTTGTTGCATGTGTAGAAGGTCAGGTTGGTTATGTTAGGAGAGATGTGAACTTTGATGAGGATAAGGGAATGAGGTGTTTCCATGGAAGGGATATTTAGTTTCATTCAGATCAAGGAATTTTATCTCTAAAGGAAGGACCTCAGGAATTTATGGAGTGGCCACAAGAAAAGGAATGGAGAGTGGAGACACCCACTCTAGCAGATAAATCCAAAGAAGGAAGGAAGTAAACTACGGAAGCTATCATATTAGTGCATTATTTTAGAGAGAATGTGGGAGCACCCACATCAAAAAAAATGAAGAGGAGGTCATCAGATCGATACACTAGATATATGGCTCTGATGAGTGAGCTTATAAAGACTGGGCCATCCTCATTTGAGGAAGTTGTAGAGTAACCAATATGGGTTGATCCTATGGTAGAGGAATATGATTCCATTATCAAAAATAGTGTTTGGTAAGTGTTCCCAAAATTAGAGGACAAATTACTCGTGTGTTCGAGACGGATCTACAAGGTAAAGAAAGCAACAAATGAAGGCATTGAGAAACAAAAGGCCGGATTTGTGGCCAAGGGGTTCTCTCAGGTGTAGGGAATTGACTATGAGGAGAAATGTTCTCCAGTAGTATAGTATACCAAGGGGGGATAATATAGTGGTCATAGGGAGGTACCCAAGGGAATAATATGATGTAATAATGTAAGAATGATAAAGAAATGGGCCATAGTTAATAAATAAAGTGGTTAAATGACATTATGAAAGTGACCACATGGAGCTAGGGAATAAAGTGATAAACCCATTGTATTAGATGTATGGTATTGAGAGACCCATGGTAACTACCCATGGTAATGCATGTATGAAACCTATATAGAGGCTAGAGACTCTCCATTAAGAGATGTCAAGGATTATTTTATTGGAAAACATATGGCTTGTGGAGTGTTCTCCTTCCTTAAGGAGTGAATGTATGGTGTTGCCTAGGAATGCTACAAGTAGCAAGGTACTCTTTAATCAGACCAATTCTAGAATTTGTAGCATAGATGGGATGGAAGATACATCAAATGGATATCAAGAAAACATTCCTCAATGGATTGATTGGGAAAGAGGTGTACATTGAATGATCCAGGTGGATCGAATAGGTCCAAGAACAAGTGGCTTAAGTACAAAGGCTCAAAAATAAAAATGTTTGCAATGTGGAAAATTTAATGTCAAGTTGAATATCTCATCTTTCTGATTCCAATGACCCAAACGACACTCAATTCTGAGTCCGTATGAAGGGATTAGGAGAATTAAAAGTTCAAGGGTTGACTTGGTTATGTGGCAGACTAAGGAGGACACAAATTGGAAGTTTTCTGGCAAACAGATTGTGGCCAACTCTGGTCAGATTCTAGGCGAAATTGTGGGATGGTTAAATTGTCTCCTTCGGTCAAATTTATGAATATTTAAAAATATGCAGTTTGGTTTTAAAAAATAAATAATATATATAATTTTGGAGGGCAAGCTGTGACCCCTACCCTCCCATCGACCGAAATTAACAAAAATATATATTACTGGGTCGATGACCATGACCCTGCCGAACCCCTCTCTCACACCAACCACGTATATTAATAGTGGTGTGTAGTGGTCATGATCCCGCTGCCCGACCACCTTACAATGGCCCCAATGTATATTACGGGGAAGTTGTATATCATGGTTGGTGGGGGTTGTGAACCCCACCGCCAAACCAACCCACATGGACACATCCATTCAATGTCAGCGGAAAATCCGAGGTAGGCTACCCAATGTGGGCCCGCCACCACACCCCCCCCCCCCCCCCACAACTGTTACATATTGTTATCTACGGGGTTTAAAAGAAAGGGGCACAATTTTTAACAAACCAAGATTCCGAATTTAAAAGGAGGGGGCGAGGTTTGACCACCCGACCCCCTCCCCTACAACATGGATCCCTAACCAATTTAGCCAACGAGCTCCTTAGGGAGCTCACCCAATGTATTATAAAAACTCTACAATTCATTAGTGCGCCTAGCAGCGAGAAGCAGGCATGGAAATCGAGACGGTGGAAGCATGAGCACTATGCAGGAGGGGGGCAGAACCATGATCTGAGCCATTTTCTAGAGGGGTCAGATTTTCACATTTTCAAATTGAGGAAAATTTTATGTGTATTCTGCACTACTCGACGCCATGAATCCAACGATGTTGTCAATTTCTCCATCAAAGCTCTGCAATTTCTGGGCACTTTCAGCTATTTAGGTATAAGGCTGCAATTTCTCATTTTATACTTGTACTTTCATTTTTGTCACTTAACAAAAGAGGGCCTCCCCACTATTTAAGCAGGGCACGGAGATGTAGTCCCTCCTGGACAAACTCCAATATCAATTATGTGTCTTCTTGCATGATGTTAATTGCTTCTCTCTTCTTATGTTTATGGCTTTAAAGTTTCTTGTTTAAAGCTGCAATTTTCACATGTAATTATTTAACACATCTCAAGAAAAATATTTTTGGATCAAGTGGTATCAGAGCAAGTGTTTGCAGATGCAAATTACATTCTTATATGCTAACTAGAAACATGCCATGAAGAGGCAAGGGGAAACTACAGTATTTTGATCCTGAAGCAGGATGTGCACATTAGAAAAGAAAAATGGATGATGATGTTCAAAATGAAGAGGAGCTCAACTCTTGCAAGACCTTCTACACCATGGCAGATTGGGTTGAGAAATTGTTCTCTCGACTTGAGAAGTTAGAGAAAGTAGGGGAGAATGATGCATAAGGACAAGGTTCATGGCATGGAGATAATGGAGGAGATCCACCTCCTTCTCCTCCAACAAATGAAAATTCTTCCTCCTCTTCTCACCATCATCATAAGAATTCAGGAAATGCATCTAATAAACCTTTCTTTAAGTTAGATGTCTAATTTTATCTACCCATGTATAATGGTGAAAGTGATGCAAAGAAACTTAAAACTTGGATTAGGAAGCTTGAATTCTACTACAGGATTCAACAGATTGTGGAGGACGAGGCAACGATCCAGTTGGCTTCTCTTTGACTGAATGACACCACTCTCATCTAGTGGGAGAGAAAACTTCAAGGCAACAGTAATTTGGGTAACCTCCTTTCCTTATGGCTAAACTTAATTACTACACTTAAAGATCAATTCTATACCTTGGGTTATAAGAAAAAATCCTTAATGAAGTGGCAATACCTAAGGAAAGGTAAAGGACAAAACGTACAAAGGTTTACCGATGAATTTAGAAAACAGGCACTAAGTTTGGACATTTCATTAGATTCACCTCAAGTCGTAACAAAGTACATTGGGTCATTACATAGTTACATAAGACATTCATTATAATTTTTTGAGTCTCCTACGATCGATGAGGCCAGTGTGAAGGCCATGCACATAGAAAGAAGGGTGGCGCATGAACAAAGTGACCACCCAAAAAGGATTGCCATAGCCAAAATAACGGGAGAAAATCCCTCTTACATTGTGAAAAATAGGGACATGGTGAAGAAAATTGCTAGAAGCTACACCCTGAGTTGGGACCTGAGAGAAATGAAAAAAAGGGGAAGCAGAATACCGCCACCACTATACAGCAAAACCAATATTTTGAATCCAAGGAACATGAAAAGGTCACACCTGCAGGATTTGCACGAGGTAGACCAATTGACCTGGGGTTCGATTCCAGCGATGAAATGAAGTTTGCGGCCTTTGGGATCACAACAGAGGGACCCATAGAATTGGGTTTTAGTTCAGGCGATGAAAAAAAAATATCAATAGATAGTGTACCAAAGATGAGAAGGACACTTACTGCGACACAATTCTAGGAACTTCAAGAGATTAACTAAGGCATCCAAGTAGAAAATTCTAAACTAACAAGGCTCCTACAAGAAGCAAGGGAAGAAAAACAAAGGTTATTACGCAAGTAACAAGCTAAGGATGAGGCCTTGTAAGAATTGCGACAAAACCAACCCGAGGTAAAAATAAGCCCTTCAATTTCATGTACTTTTCATAATGATGAATTCGCAGCTTTTGAAAAGCATACTATAGGGATAGGGTCGAAACTACTAAAGAATATGGGGTATCAAGGAAAGGGCCTCGACATCAATGGCTAAGGCATCGTAAACTTCGTCTAAGTTGAGGAATTTCCATGTCATGCAGGACTCGGAGACACCAGGAAGGAAGCGGGAGAAAGCAGCAAAACAACCAGCGAACCACCAACAACTTATGATAAAGCACTTCCTCAAACTTTAGCGACAGTGAGGGATTCATGGGCACTTCTTAGAGGAAAATCGAGAGGAGGTGTTACAAGATGATATGGAAGGTATGGAGGAGGAAGAATCCTCAAAACCAGAATGAACCCCAGAAATCTACATGTCAAACATGTCAAGACCAGAGAGCATCCATACAGAGTCTGGTCCTTGAAGCGATTCGACAGGCAGATCCTCCATAGGGGGATGATCCATTTACCTTATTAAGAAAATGATGGTTATTTTAGGGTTCTTAGTGTGATGGCCACATTTGTAAATCATATGTTGCAAGTAAAAGTAAATGTGATGGTGTGTTTCCCATTACTTCGAAACACAATGATGATGTTTTGCCCTTTTCCTTATGGGTAGTTGAGATATTGATTGTTTTTTTTCTTTCTTTGATGTAATCCTTGGCCAATGAGTGTGTGCTAAAAACTCTTGGCAAGGAGGGTGTTGAGGAGGTAAATCCCCTCTGCGGACAAAGGTGATCTCTACTAGCCCAGCAGGGGTCTAGCAACAATCATCAAATGTTACAGTGCAAGTTCCTAGTTACGAATAAAAGACCAAATATGGAGGCCTACTTGGAATCCAATGCTATGATCCGTAGAAGAGAGCGTTCCCATTCCTCAGCCTCGGCAGATCACGATCCTCCCACGATCTCCGCGGATGGACACCTGCACACGCAAGAAACAACACGAATACAAGCATAAAATCTAGAATACACAACTATATATCAGTCAGAAAGGATATAACTCATTATTAACATAAGAGAAAACAGAGTGGAACCATAACCGTAACCATTCATTAGATAACAATCGAAAGAGAGTACAACCAATGTTCTAATGCTGCGGTCTCCTTAGGAAGGGTCCCCAGTTGTTCACGTCTCGCAAAGCTCGCCAGGGAAAGGGCAAACCTCTCTTGAGTCTCTCGACGATAGTCTCCTTACTTGAGTCGGCCTTTAGGGAAGAAAGAGGGCTCTTACAGCACAAAGGCTCTTGGGAATTTGGAGATTCAAAGCTTAGGCACTTCAAGACTAGCTTGCAATGGAAATCAGCAAGATTTTATAGATGGGGAAGGAGGGGGTTGGGATCCCTATTATTGTGGGATTGGCCCTATCATGAAGGAAGGTTCCATGAAAGGTGGAAAACCACCTCCCTTCCATAGAACTCCCGTAGCCAAACCTCCCAACTCAAGATAGGCAATAGTTTCTGAGTTGGTTGAAACAAAACTTCCGCAATCTTTATTTAAAAAACACTCCTTAAATTGGCTGGCGCGACTGTTGCTCTGGGATAGAGCGCCAGCTGGCGCGGCCTCTTTACAGGATTTTCCCCATTGGCGCGAGTGATGAAATGTCTGCCCGCGCCAATGCAAAAGGAGATGTTTTCATGATTTTTTGCAAGGAGATGTCTTTAGGGCAATTGAAGCTCATGCTTAGAGGAATGCACTAATGATGATTTCAAGGCATGACAATGTTCACAGGTCACAAAATGGGTCCTCCATTGTGCGGGACAGGGAATGGTAAGGACGGTGACAAATTACTGTGTAACAGATGCCCCCTAAAGTATGAGGATCGAGAGAGAGAGGGATGAAATGCTTTACGAGAACATGTTCAACTGAAGCCCCGCCGTCGGGAAACCTATACAGAAAAATACAACTGATATCTCAAGTACATGATGTATATGTGGTATGGGCGCAGCCATCCAACGAGGATCAAATAAATAGACTCAGGTATGGTCGCAGCCATCCAATCAGTGAGTCATGTACATAATGACAATAATCCACAATCACAGCCTGGATTACAACAAACACAATCCAGGGTCTTGTGCTCCATCTCGACCCAACTCCTCGTCCCAGTCATCTCCTTCTGGAAGTGGGAGATCTGGGTCCCTGGTGAAGTCAGTTCCTGCATACGGCCAATCCTCCACTACGATCAGTTGGCGCCATAACCACCTAAAAAACGCTGGCCTCCAGGACATCTGCTAGCCACCTCCAGCTCTGGGCATTAGTGCTGCCAAGCGAGCCATTCTTGGCTCTCGTAGGTATTTTTATCATTAATGTGAGTAATCTCAATCCAACTATATTGGTTGTAAGGGTCGTTTTTATAAATCCTAGCATGGGGGGAGATGTTCTTCTTAATGTAGTAAGCTATGCCCCCAATGCCTCTACTAGAGGATCGCTTGTTCCAGGTAGACCATAGTGCAAAGCCATATATGTTAGGGACCTTAGATTCTTCATGCTCCCAAGTTTCAACAAGAAATATAATATCAACATCATTTGAGATCCAACTTAGCTTGGGGCCTTTGTTCCATGGAAAGCCCCAACAGTTCCAAGGAAGAATTCGGAGCATGTTGAATTACTATTTATTACTATCTTTTTGGTTTCTATCTCGAATAATGACTTTTCTATTTCTGATTATTGCCCATTTTCCTTCCTTCCTAGCTTCTTTTACCTTTTGAACCTCCTTTCTTAATTCTGCTTGATCTTCTGGAATGAGATCTTCATTTATAAATATTCCTGTTCCTTTTAGACTTGAGGTTTTACTAAGTATGTCATACTTATCGTCAGTAGAGCTCACCTTTATTTATATATAATGGATATTAATTTTTTTTCCATTAAATCAAAAAATTACAAATACCTCTAAAGAATCTAGTAATAGAATAAGAAAATTCTCTATATAAAATGGATGTTAATTTTTTTTCGTTAGTATTTTTTAAAGGTTATGTATCAAATCTATATTAAAAACTAAATAAATTAAACATATTTGTTATATGTTAGAATGAAAAAAAAAATCTCTTTTTTTATTTGTATAAATTTCATATAAAACTATATTATTTAAAATGGATAATGAAATATTTTACTTGTGGATGACATTTAAAGAAAAATAGAATGTTATTAGTTTATTTTAATTTTAATTGTTACATGTGAGTTAAACATAGAATGAATTACATATCATGTACTATCAATTCTATTATTTTTACATGACATCTATCATCTCCATATTAAGCATGGAATGAATTACATGTCTCTTTAATATTTAAATGTAAATTGTTTTTCTCTTTACTTTCAATTACTTTATTTCTGTATAAAGTGGATGTAAAATTAAGGTGGAAATTGAAGTATTTTATTTATGGGAAATTGGAATTTTTTGTTATTTCTTTTTTTTTTCAATTTTTTATTCTAAGTATTATTTTATTGTTTTTAAATGTGTTATACTCTACAACATGGTGTAAATATAGACATTTCTTATGCCCAATTAGCTATATAGTTAACTATCACAAGTGTGCTTATAACAATTCTTTGATGAGAGCTATTCAATCAATCTCCCATTCATAAAGGAATGGATGGTGATCAATGGCCATGATGGATTTCATGTATTGAAAGCAAATATTTAATAATTATTACAATGCTTAATTGTGTTATGGGTGGAGTAATGGAAAAGTGCTAGTAATATTCTATAGAAAGAGAATCTTATAAGCAAGAACCTTTAGACAAGTGGCCACCACAAGAATCACTATGGAAATTATTAAAGATGTCTTATTCATGCTTTTGAGTTAAGAATTCATACAAAATGGTTCTAACAGTTGTGAACATATGTAATACCCTTAAACCCCAAATGGTTTTTTAAATGTGCATATGATATTGATGTTCAGGATTAGTTGTATGTTAATTATATTGGTAAGAAAATTTATAGTAAGGCATTTTAGGAGGTATAAATGTGCTTTAAGGCTAAGGCGACTATATAGTGAGGACAAAGGGCTTGTGTATTAAAGGACCAATGAGTATGAAATATGTAACAAGTAAGACACACATACATCATGACTATAAATTAGGGAACAAAAAGGAGTATGGGGAACAAGGACTCCCCAAAAGAGAAAGGTGATGTGGTGGAACCTCGAGAAGCTTAAGGGAGGAAATAAATCTTGGAAACCATAGGTCTCTAAGAAATTCCTTACCAATCGATTTAGACATTCTAGACATAGTGGCACAACTTGAGGGATTATGAGTGCGGAGAAGGGGGTGCACTACATAGGTGTGGGGCTCATGAGGGATGTGAGTCAATTTGCCTTTCTAATAGATATTTCTAAGGGATATTAATTAATCTAGATCTGGAGCAACCAAAGGGTATGTGGATATTGTGCACCTTCAACCCTAGGTGGGTCTCGATATGAGGGAAATTCTACTTGGTCTACCTCGGGAAAAGATGGATCCTTATAGGAAGAAGTGTGGGGAGAAGTTTCCCTATATGGGCTTAAAGAGTACCTCGAGAAACTTAAGGGAGGAAATAAATCTTGGAAACCGAAATTCTAGACATTCTAGACATAACTTGAGGGATTATGAGTGCGGAGAAGGGGGTGCACTACATAGGTGTGGGGCTCATGAGGGATGTGAGCATGTTGGTTGGATGCTATAGGTTTTGGTACTTTGTTTATGTTCATATTCGATACTCTAAACGTAACTGATTTGGATAGTTATAGTTGTTGGCATTGTAAAGTCAGGGCCCCACCTCAAAGGTGACTAGTTATTAAGGGAGTTGGAGTAGTGCAATCTATGGTTAGGTGGTGTAACCTAGGTTTGTAGCTAGTAGATGAATGTTGTAGGCTTTAACCCTATATATAAACTACTGCAAACAAGTTCTTAAAATAGAAAAATAAGCAACGAAGAGAACATAAAACAAATATACACACATATTTTCCCCTACATCCCAAAACCAAGACTACTAGATTGATTTTTCATTATATTACTTTCAATGTTACAATACATATATATACATTTTGATTAAGAATTCATAAACCCCAATAGAATAACCCTCGATTAGAACATAACCATAGTTCCCTTGACTAGATCTACAAAATACCATGGGTAGAAAACAATCATGTGCAAAACCTATGCGCAAAAGCATGGGTAGGTCCACCCATTGTCTTTGGGTCTGCTCCCCATCTTTGGTAATTCTAGAGTGGCTAAAATATTGGACTGGTTCCTACTTTTAGATTCTTTCTTGAAGGATACTATAAAGATAAAGCAAGGAAATTCTTCAAGTGGTAAATTAGATCTCTACCAATTTCTTTTGGAAATGGCCCGGGCAAGCTTCACATCCATTTTAAAGTAAGTCCAAAACAACTGAAATATTCCACATCCATTCAAACCATAAAAGAAGTTTCATGGCCTTAAGACCTCATTAGTCTAGAATACCACCAAATTCAATTCCTTAAATCTCCTAGGACATAAAAGCCACAACAATCACTTAGTCTATTTAGAAATTTAAAAGAGACAATTTGGCTGTATGAGATATTAAGACCTAGATTCAAAAATTGCAACAACTCTACTTCAATATAATATGAAATAATTATATAAAGAATGACTCATATTAACAAAAATATGAAAAAAGAAACTTCACAATAGTATATTAAATGTGCATTAAATTGAAATTATTTAATTCTAATAAATACTAAAAATTGGTATTCTATACTCAAACTTGTGTAAGAATAAATGGAATCCACACTCTTAACATCCCCTTTTGATAAGAATAAATAGAATCCACACTCTTAACATCACTTATTCAATCCTTAAAAATTTAACAAAAATTTAAAAATCTATCCAGAATTTTTGAACAAAATTAAAATTTTAAAAGTCTATACAGACTTTTCGAACAAAATTGACGAGGAAAAAACTAAAAGACAAAAAAAAAAAAACATTTCCTGAATTAGCTAGACTGCCGATAAGTAATATAGAATTGAACACAACACAATGATTATGTTTGGCGTGCATCTAAAAATGACTTTCAAATCTCCACAGTTGCTGCAGACACGATCATGCCCGCAAAGCCCTCCGCACCATCGTCGTTAACTTCAATCAACTGCCTGGTTGACGGATTAAACAGATAAGACATGTGTTTTTTTGGGTTGAAAGGCGGTCGGTAGTCCAATCCGCTTACAAAAATTTGGTCGCAACACTGTGTAGCGCACGTAAAGTATGCAATACGGTGGGGAGTCGGAAGAGATGCTACATCACTCAAAACGTCGTTCTCCACATCATACTTCACGACCTTTTGTTGGGTGAACGCGTACAACTCCCCAGAAGAAGAAGAAATCACACGACTTCTCCATAGATCTCCCATGAAATTCCGCTCATGTGCCGTTATTGTCCACGTCCCCTCACTCGGATCGAAAATTTCATTTTGGCGTTCGTCTATCACTATGAATTTACCTTCCACGAAAACACCGCGGCATCCCAAGCTGTGCGGTCGGATCATAGGACGCAAAATTTCCCACTTGTCTTTCTCAGCGTCATATGCTTCTGCAGCTGCAAGAGGGATGCCAGGCTCACCCATTCCGCCAGCGACGTAGACAAGTCCCGTGGAAGAAGACACAGAGCACGCAAAGAATGATCGAGGTGTTGGCATGTCAGCTCCTCGGCGCCATCTCGCAGACTCGAAGTCATAAATGTAAACACTCTTCACGAATCTCCCGTTGGACCGGTTGTATCCACCTATGAGAAGTAGCTTCCGATTCACAGCCACGCACTGACACACTATTTGCATTGGCATGTCATCAATGGGAGGTAGCCTTTCCCAGGTGCCCTTCACAGGGTCGTATACCGTTACTATATATCTGTCATTCATATCTCTGATATCTTCTTGAATCAAGCAAATAAGCTGTTCGCTCACCCCACATTTCTTCCTGTCAGCATAAAACGTAGGGCTACTGAGTATAGCCTCCCAGCTGTTGCACACAGCTCTCAGCGTATCGTGTGATGCGTAAGGCACCCTTACCAAACACTGCCGAACCACATCCTCGGGAATAACCTCCATTAAGGCACTCTAAATACACCACTTTCCAGATCGATCAAGTTTATCCAAAGCTTTACCACAGTACATAAAGAAAAACAATATGAAAGACGATAGCTCAAAATATAGAAGTGCTGTTAAATATATAGTGTAGATGTGGGGAAACCTAATTTCACACCGACAAGAAAGGGAGTTAAGTGATAATGTTATTTAGTGGTAATATGAAAATATATAATTTTTTAATTCATAATATAAGTAGAGGGAAGCATTTAATTTAAATTTGTTATTTAGTGGTAATATGAAAATATATAATTTTTTAATTCATAATATAATTAAAGGGAAGGATTTAATAGAAATTTGACCAGTCAATACTTTGACATGGGAATGCTTTACCTAAGAATGTTTTATTTAAAGTATATAAAGTTTATTTATAGCGATAAATGGCACGAAATGATTATTTAAAATCTAATCATATAGATAAATGGCATGAAATGGATTAGTTAGGTGAGTAATTTACGGATTTTTTAATAGATAAAGCATTTTAGCACATTTTTTTATGGTATTTTTCAGGTATTCTATGTTAATTTATTATTATTGTTTTATATTTGGAGCTTTTAATTTTAGGGGTGTATTTTATTTATTGTTATTAATTATAATGCGAGGATGATAAATATTAATAATATAAAAGGTGAATTTGAAAATTTTCTAATAATAACTATAAAATTGGTACATGAGAGTCCTTTAATTGTGGGACCATCAAATTGGTGCATGAAAGCCCCTTGATTGTGGCATGACTAAATTGGTCCATGAGTCCCTTGTTTGTTGTACAAGGGACCCGTCTCTGACTAGCAATTTGAATGCTAAAGTCTATTGAGGTGTAGCCAATGGTTCTTAGCTGAAGTGGTTGGGATTCTGGCTTGCACATGTTCAAGTCTTTGGAGGTATGATGTAGTGTATACTAATTAGGCTCAAGGAGTGGCCAACCCCACGAAAATTTTACTTCGTTCGTGGTTAATACAGGTCGTCTCGACACAAGCTTAGTTGTTAGGTATTTTGTGTAAAATTATATATATATTCAGGTGTACAAAATCTACCTCCCTTTAGATTAGAACCTATGAGGCTATAAATGAGTACAAAGAGTGGAAAGTTAGAAATCGAATTAGTTATATTCTTCCAAATTATTCACAAAACTGAATTTAGAAACAAGGGTATGAAAATGAATGAATATTCCTAAAGGGAAGGAAGTGTGACACCTCTCTTCTGTTGTGTCGAGTTGTGGAAGGGAATTTCATGGCCCCTGGATCACTAGATGATAGGCCTGTAATGCTTTATAGTGATTGGATCAACTAAGCCATGAGAGAAATGAGTTGCTTCGAGTGAGCTTTTCCTCCCTTATGGGTAACTACTTTGAGAGCCATTGTCTCAACTGTGTGTTGTTCCACCTTGAATGAGCTCAATTGCTCGTGTATATATACCACATTTTCTTCTATTTCTCCTTTAAATATATGATGATCTCATCTCACATTAGTCTTCCTTATGTTTTTACATGCTTCAACCATGTTATGTCAACTACTATCTGGTACATATTATATTGCAAATGCAATTACATATGTCACACTATACTTTCACATACGAGATACTATGTTATCACGGTTTATCTTGTTCACTTTAGTTTCTAACCTAGGGTTAAAAGTTTACCAAGGGAGTTGGTTCTGTAAGTTAGGGTTTGAATATTTAATTTTTCCTATGGTTTTAGGAGAATTGTATGAGAATGAAAATTATTGTAAATAGGAGAGAGTTCCAGAGTATTTTGGAAGAGTTTAGATTTCAGGGTTAGTTAGATGTCATCTAGAGATAAGGGATTAGGTGAGAATTTTTATGGATCATGATTCGTATTGTGGGAGTTTGTTTAGGATCTAAAACCTACTTTGGGTTCAGATCCACTTCTATAAATCTAGGTGAGCCCTTCAGGCTTGTAAGTGAAGGAGAGTGAGTAATGATTAGGAAAGGAATTCTCTTATCAATATTTTATTTATTAGTAAATTATTCATCAATTGTGAAATATATTTCTGTGTATATTTTGGAGTGTTTTGTGTGTGTTTTGTTATGCTAGGCCCCCTAGCTTGCACCATCATTTTGGTATGAGAGCCATAGAACTATGTGTTGAGTGAATTGTGATTAATTCCCAAGTTGTATGGACACATAGAGCTATTTGTGAAGCATAAGAATGGCATTGTAATTGTGTGTACACACAAAGAAGCCGTTATGATGGAGTTGAATTTAAAGAGAGTGTAAGATATGTGACGGTTGCGAGATCAAGAGATCAATGTGAAGTCTGTGTTATAGATATTATTATGAAGGCCATGTTAATGTGTAACATATTTCAAGGAGTGATTAACTGTAGTTGTGAAAATCATGGAGCTGACCTTTGGTGAGTATAAGAGTGCAATATAAGTGAATGTTGAGCAGGTTGCAATGTTGGAGAGAACGAAACCTATTTGTGATGCATCAAAATTCGTACGAAGCTATAGCCTCGCATTTTTGTTGATCCTATCTTCAGATCATGTGAGAGAAAAAGGTTCTTCTGAAATCAAACTAAGGCACCTTGCACGTGGCTCAATAAAGGCAAGCACGAGACTCATATAAAATTTGATAATTTAAAACTATTATAAGAGGGCTTAAAGATTTATATTGTAGCATTAACATTCAATGTTGCATTTGGTGAATAGGAAATAGTAAAGGCAAAGGTAATAAATGTAAATAGTAAAGGTAAAGGCGTTGTATTAAAGGTGAACAAAAATAGTAAAGGTAAAGTTGAAAGTAAATGATAAAGGTAAATTGGTATTGAATTAAAGGGTTATAAAACATAAATAAATTGTAATGGATCACGGTGGTTTTTATGAAGATAGAGAATAATTTCTCATGGAATTATATACTATTTGAGGTTATTTTAATTGTTGAAGTGGTTTTTCTATGATCTACGAAGTGGGACCATAAGCCACAGGTTCCAACATCATGTTCATTAAAAAACTTGAAATGACAGAGATTAGTTTTGTACTAATAAGTCAAATTCCTTGTAATTGGGTGGATGATCATAGAACTCGACACTCAAAGTCAGGTCAATTTATCATAAAGACAATTTAAGGGAATATTGCAATGAAAGAGAAGATGAATATACCTATGGATGGGCATTTCAGAATTCAGAGAAAATCCACATTGATGCCATAAGAGTTGGCATCAATGATGAAGAATTTGAATCAGATACCTTATGTTTTGAATCTGACAATTGATGTGTGGATGCAGGATGTGTTGCAGATGATGGAAGCGACACTAATTTTGTTTCATGTAGGGATGAAGACCAATATTTTGAAATAATTTATGAAAGTGACTGTAAATGCTTATAAAATGCGAAGAATAATTACAATTGCTAGAGAAGATGTTGATGGAACCTGAATCTAATCAAATTGTGAATAAGGAAGAGAAATGTTCAATCCGTGAAAATTTGGAACACGAATGTAATTCACAATTTAATATTAAATATGATGAATTGATATTACAAGCTAGTAACAATAAACTTCAATGAGAAACTAGATTCGATATTGACATTAAATAATTAAGGAAACTGATGGGAAAATAACATAAACCAAGATATTTGAAGAGGCGTAAATACAACAACATGATACATTTGACTACTCGAATATACATAAACAAATAAGGAGGAGAATTGCAACACAAAATTTGGAAAACTGACGAATTAAAATTCATAACCATTGAAACATAACAACAAAGAATGGATGATCAACAACAAAAACTAAATTTTGGGATCGAGGAGCTTAATCAATTTAAGAATAAATATGGTCAGGAGACGAGGAATTTATTTTACCTAGGGAGTCTAATACATGAGCATCTTCTATTTTGTATTTATTATCTATTTAATATATAAAATCTTAGAGAACTCTAGATTTTATGGATATTTATAGAATTTGTTAAAGACTAAGTAGTTAGGATATATTCCTAAAATTGAGGGGATTTCTGTCAACTTCCTCAAAATATCTAGGAAGGAGTTCTCTCTTTTGAGAAATTCGATATTTTTCCTCCTCCAGAATAAATAGCCATGCAATTCATTTGTAAAGCCAACTTTTGGAGAAAAATTAACATAATAAGATTTTATGTTTTCTCGTATGTTAAATTATTCCTCTTAGCTCTGCATCAATTTATTTAGTTTCTCTAATATGGTTTCATGTATGTGTTTCTTTAGTTTCTCTAATATGGTTTCCAAAGTATGAGGTTTTTTTTTCTTTATGGTGTATTGTTTCTGTGTTCTTTCAATGTGGTGGGAATTCTATGTAATATAATAATGTATAATAGGAATCTAGATTTTAAATTTAGTTTCTAAGAGAGGATACCACGAGTGGTCACTTCATGAGCCATGTTATCTTTTATTAGAGAACTCCATAGAACATAGAATACTTAATATCAACTATATACATAACAATTCGCATCTTTCTTTTTTCCACTTAAATTCTATACATCATATTTTCCAAAGCATTCGATTATCATAAGTCATCCATACAGGTCACAATAAAATTCATGAAGACCCATGTGTAGATCCTTGAAAGTGAAAAAGTAGAAAATTATAACTTGAGGTAGTAACATGTATAAACAAGTTAAAAGCCTTATTATAAGAATGTTATATTATGTTAGTTCACTATAACTAAATCCCTAACTTTAGGCATGCGCTTAATAATGCATACTCAAAGAAAGAAAGTAAAAGAAACCAAATGTTACTTCAAATGAAAGAAAGAAAGAGAAAAGAGATGAATGAAAAATGGGATAGTAAAACAAACTACCATGTGTGAATTCTACATCTAATTCACCCTCATGAAGGCTGTCATGGATGTAAATGAAGGGACATAAATATTGAAATCTAGAAAAATAAGACCTACACATTATATATGACTATGAAATTTTACTCATGAAGTTCCCCCATTCTACTCCCATGAATTATCCATCACATTTATTGATCCAACTGGCTCCAGACACCCTAAGGAGACCAAGAGGGCTAATGATATGTCAAAATTCAAAATGGTCAGATTACCCTTGAACTAGGTTCAGGTTGAAGTAATCGTCACCCTCATTCCAACGGTATGAACAGATCTCCAATCTGAGCACATATGGAGAAGTTAGAGCAAGTCAAAGTTTTGGTCAAAGTTGGGCACAGGCCATGTTTAACTATCCCACAAATTCACTGTCAATCGGATAGGAAGCCAACTCCCAAAAAGGGGCTAAATTATGGCCTTGTTAATTTTCTGAATGACCCTTAATTTCATTAAAATGAAAAAAAAACCATTATTTTTTAAATAAAAAAAATATTAAAAAATTGAGTGGCGGGCCATGACCCCCACCACCCCCCTGGACCTTATTATATCGAAATATTAAATGTGGAGCGTGGGCCATGACCCTCGCTGCCCCCTCCAGCCACGACCACAATGTATATTGTATATAGTTTTTTGTTAATACAACGATATATATATATATATATATATATATATATGCAAACAATTATGTGGGTGGGTGGGCCACCTATGATGGACCCGGCCCACGCCAATCCCACATCCAAAAATATAACATAACGGTTGGAGCCAGTGGGAGTTGAACCCACGACTGGCAGACCGGTCCTGCCCACGCAACGGCTCCACAACAACCAACCCTCATATTAACACCAATGGCTATCTTATATAACAATGCGCCCAAAAAGAATGCCAACCGTTATTTTTTAAGGCGTATGCGCCCTATTAGCATGAAAATATGGAGAGGCGGGATTTGATCCCCCAACCTCTCCACTTCCAATCGTCCACCTTAACCACTAGGCCATGGGTGGAGGCTTTGTAAAGTCTGCCACCATGCCACCTTATAAACTCTCAATTGTTGTGCGTCCGGGGCAAAGCGGAGGACGAAGGCAGAATGGAACGAGAACGAGACAGAGGAGCTCGAGAACAAAACAGAGAATGGGGTTTCGTACATTGGAACCATGACATATCTCCAGGAGGCATAACGATGGCATGTAGTTCGAGATAATGAATATTCCTTTGATGCCCAAATATTCATTAGGAGGTAAAATATCTCGTTGTGAAAATGCATTCAAGTTTATAGTAATTTTTTTAAGATTTTTGTAGGGAATGCAATGGCAAGGTAAGATTCGCCTTTTGAGCAACTGATTTATAGATTCCCCACAGAATAGAATCTTCAATAATCTTGAGGGAATCTTCTAGATTCCTTAGAGGCCGAAATTCTCTGTAGTTGGAATGAGGTCAACTTTATACTCATTCTTCTCAGAATTTCGCAAGGATATAAATGGTGAGGTCATATTCTTGTTTTTGAGTTGTAGATTTTTCAGGCAGTCATGGAGCAACATATTGGAGGAATTTACGGGGAATCTAAAATATTCCTTACATACTAAATTTTGACAGTGTCAAAATTCAGAAAATTGACAGTCGATCCTACACCTCTTGGTGACACGAATCGATTGTTGTAGTCATATTTTCTATAAGAGCCATATGTTTTTAGGCCATTTTCCAGAGTGGAGTAATGGTGTCAGACTTCGGAGTGTGGGTAGTCTATTTCATATCATTCGACTCCACGATTTCGATGGTGCATTCAGATCCAACAACTGAGCAACCTATTCTTCAACCAACATCAAAGTTGAGGTATATGAAGTGTTGTTGCCATGTACTTCATTGATTATTGATGAAAGATGTTTTATGTCGAGTCAGTTCCTGCTTGATATATGATGAAAATATTCATTTTTATGTCATGTGATATGTACTCATCATGGATGGTCATTTATGTTTTGACATCCCTTGTTTCCTCGATGTCGGGATACTCTTTTTCATCATGTGTCAGGTTTTCATTCTGATAGGAGGTTTGTTATGACTGAGAATTCCTTGTAGCAGAACGTCTTGTGGAGATACTTTTCCACTCATGTCTAAGGCATGTTTCCTTGTATGACAAGAAAACAACATCCATGTACATCATCGCATTTTCCAGCACCAAATGAAGTGGGCAACACAATCAAGATACTCAGGCCCCAAGACGTAGTCCATGCTGGACGAACTCCATTATTAAACGTCTTGTGTTTTGTTGTGTGATTGTTGACATGTTTTCCTCTTAATCATATTTTCATTTTTGTTCACTAATTCTTTGATAAAAGGAAACTCTAATACATCACAAAAGTAAAATATTATGGGTAAATCTAGTCGCTCACAGACTCGGATCATTTATGTAATTCTAACTTAGAAATACAAGAAATTCTTCTTAGTCTTTGAAGTGTCACATGTAATTGAGTTTAATGTTGTCAATGCCATGGTTGAAATTATCCCAATGTGTAAAATTTAGATGATTTATTGAGAAGTTGGAAGGAATAACTTGTATGGTTACTATCTAATAGCACATATCTCAAGGTATAACTAACTAATGTAGGTGTGTTTCTTTCACCGGTATCCATGTACATGCGTTGGGGGTGGTATCGATGTCATAAATCCATGTATAATTATTTGAAATTTATGTAATTTCTTTGGGATTTGTGAAACCAAATTAGTATATGAGAACCCCTTGTTTATTAGACAAGGGACTCACCTCCTTGTAGCGATTTAATTGCTAAATTATATGGAGGTGTGCATACTCTACCTGCCACTTAATTACACCATATGAAGTTACAAATGACTATTAAGGAGTGGGAAGCTAAAAATCCTTCCACATATATTTTTGATGAGTGTTCATTGTTTGACAACTAGTTTATGTTTTTCAAAATTTTCCCAAAACTGAATCAATAGATTCTATTTTTTCAAAGAGTACCAAAATGAATGAATATCCTTGAAGGGAAGGTAAGAAAATAATGGTAATACCCTTATTGTGTTTTATAGGGTAGTAAAAGGGTACACTGTGTGTAGGCTTTAACCGTGTACCAAAATTACCTGCAAAATGAATTCTTAAAACAAACAAATAAACAATGGTGAGAACATAAAACATAAAAAAATTATACATAGATATTTTACCCTCGATCCAAAAACGGAGACTACGAAATTGAATTTTCATTATATTCCTTTAAATGTTACAATACATATATGTATATGGTGAAGCATTCATAAACCACAATGCACTAACCCTAGATTAGAATATAATCGTAGTTCCCTTTACCGAATATACAAAATATCGTGGGAAAAAAGCATAATGCCCAAAAAAATGTGTATAATCCATGCAAAAAACCATGGGTATCTTTACCCACGATCTTTGGGTCTGTACCCCATCTTTGGGTATGCATAAAAAAACAATCTCAGGGCGTTGCCTCAAACCCAATGTCACGTGTGATACAATGTACAACGTCTAGAGCTAGTAGTGGAAATAATATAACACACACCCAACATTCTCCCACTTGTTATTTTATTTCCACACAAGGGGTCATAGGAGAGATTATTCATTGGTGCAACCATACAATGCCCATTGTTGCTCTACACCAAGAAAACTTCATAGTGTTCACAGTCTTCGTTAATTGATTTGCAACATTCTTACTTGTTTCCACCTTTACGAGCAACACTTTTTTATCCTCAACCATTTACCTCACAAAGTGATATTAATCATCAATTTTATTTGTCTTTGAATGATAAGTAGGGTTCTTTTCAAGGAAAATTACACTTGTTTTGTTACAATCTATCCTTATTACTCGATGTACCAACCCCATACTTGAACACAATCTCTACAACCAAACAACTTCCTTTATTGCATGAGGGCTTGCCATGTATTCAATATATGTAGTTGAAAGAGACACTACAAATTGTATTTTTCTCATCCAGCTGACTTCTCCTCAAAACAGGTTAAACACATACCCACTTTTAGACCTTCTTTGATCTATATCTCCAGCCCAGTCTACATCAAAAAAGCCACATATGTACAAAATATTGTCTAAAACTCGTCTTCCTTGGTAGCACAAACCATAATCACTTGTGTGACACAAATACCTAAAAACAAACTTCACTCTTGTACAATGCTCCTTCTGTGGTTTTGACATAAACATTCTCAATACTCCCACTCTATGTGTGATATCTAGTATACATCAGGCTACCGAATACACTTGCATATGGAACACAGGACATGTCCTCTTCCTCTTCTTATTTCTTGGGACGTTGTTCACCAGATAATTTACACCTATAGTAATAAGAACCTTCATTGGTTTACTATCATGAACATTAAACCTCTTCAGTATTGTCTTGACATACTTCCTCTAGTTTAACCAAAGCTTCTTCTTTTCTTGATCGCATTTAATTTCGATGCTCAAAATATAGTTTGTAGTACTAAGATCCTTCATGTAGAATTTGTAGGATAATTGGGTCTTTAAATCCTAGATAATTTCTTTTTCATTTCAAATCAACAATATATCATCCACATACAAGAAAAAATAAATAACACGGTCACTAATTAATTTAAAATACACTTAGAGATCCGCTTTTCATCTTGTGAAGGCAATCTCTGTATATATGTATCAAATTTATGATACCACATCCTTGGTGACTGTTTTAACCCGTATAGAGACTTTGTTAACCTGCATACCATTTATTTCTTATCCTTCACTATAAATCCTTTTGGTTTCTTCATGTAGATCTCTTCTTATAGAACCTCGTGAAGAAATGATGTCTTCACATCCATCTGTTCTACCTCAAAATCAAAAGCAACAATAACAGATAAAAGTAATCTAATAGAAGCTAACCTGGAAATAGGAGAAAAAATATCACCAAAATCAATTCTCGACACATGTGAATAACCTTTTGCTACCGTCTGAGATTTTTATTTCTCCAACTTTCCTTTTGCATTCATCTTCTTCTTAAACACCCATTTACTTCTAATGGGTTTCCTTCTAGCTGGAAACTCCACCATATCCGAAGACTCATTTTTCTCTTAATATGCCATTTCATCAACCATGACCTCTTTCTAGAGTTTTCCATCCTCTGAATACACTTCCTCCCTGACCATTATGGGATCATCACCAATAATAGATAAAGAACAATTTGAACATAAAGAAAATGGACTATACCTCTCTAGCTTCCCCCTCTCTTGAACTGATTTTCTCAAAATTGGAGTATGTGTGTCGTTTTCTTCTGTTTTTTTTTTTTCTGCTGTAGAGTCTGATTATTCCTCCTTTAGTTCAAACTTTATCTTTTCAAGTCCCTTTTGTAGGGCTTCTTCTTTAATTACATCCTTTGCCTCTGTAAACACCACATCTTGTTTGTACACAACCTTCCTTCTCATCGGGTTCCAAAACTTATAACCTTTTAAACCATCCTTATATCCAATATAAATTCACCTTTCAAATTTACTATCCAAATTTTTTCTTTTCTCCTTTGGAATGTGTACATATGCAACACTGCAATGTTCCAAAGCTGGAATTTCTACACTATTGGGAATATCAAAGTCAGGTCAATTTATCATAAAGACAATTTAAGGGAATATTGCAATGAAAGAGAAGATGAATATACCTATGGATAGGCATTTCAGAATTCAGAGAAAATCCACATTGATGCCATAAGAGTTGGCATAAATGATGAAGAATTTGAATCAGATACCTTATGTTTTTGAATCTTACAATTGATGTGTGGATGCAGGATGTGTTGCAGATGATGGAAGCGACACTAATTTTGTTTCTTGCAGGGATGAAGACCAATATTTTGAAATAATTTATGAAAGTGACTGTAAATGCTTATAAAATGCGAAGAATAATTACAATTGCTAGAGAAGATGTTGATGGAACCTGAATCTAATCAAATTGTGAATAAGGAAGAGAAATGTTCAATCCGTGAAAAATTGGAACACGAATGTAATTCACAATTTAATATTAAATATGATGAATTGATATTACAAGCTAGTAACAATAAACTTCAATGAGAAACTAGATTCGATATTGACATTAAATAATTAAGGAAACTGATGGGAAAATAACATAAACCAAGATATTTGAAGAGGCGTAAATACAACAACATGATACATTTGACTACTCGAATATACATAAAAAAATAAGGAGGAGAATTGAAACACAAAATTTGGAAAACTGACGAATTAAAATTCATAACCATTGAAACATAACAACAAAGAATGGATGATCAACAACAAAAACTAAATTTTGGGATCGAGGAGCTTAATCAATTTAAGAATAAATATGGTCAGGAGACGAGGAATTTATTTTACCTAGGGAGTCTAATACATGAGCATCTTCTATTTTGTATTTATTATCTGTTTAATATATAAAATCTTAGAGAACTCTAGATTTTATGGATATTTATAGAATTTGTTGGAGACTAAGTAGTTAGGATATATTCCTAAAATTGAGGGGATTTCTCTCAACTTCCTCAAAATATCTAGGAAGGAGTTCTCTCTTTTGAGAAATTCGATATTTTTCCTCCTCCAGAATAAATAGCCATGCAATTCATTTGTAAAGCCAACTTTTGGAGAAAAATTAACATAATAAGATTTTATGTTTTCTCGTATGTTAAATTATTCCTCTTAGCTCTGCATCAATTTATTTAGTTTCTCTAATATGGTTTCATGTATGTGTTTCTTTAGTTTCTCTAATATGGTTTCAAGTATGAGGTTTTTTCTTTGACAGGTGTTATTGTTTCATATGTGTTCTTTCAATGTGGTGGGAATTCTATGTAATATAATAATGTATAATAGGAATCTAGATTTTAAAATTTTGTTTCTAAGAGGATACCATGGTGGTCACTTCATGAGCCATGTTATACTATTAGAGAACTCCATAGAACATAGAATACTTAATATCCCAACTATACATAATAATTCGCATCTTTATTTTTCACTTAAATTCTATACATCATATTTTTCAAAGCATTGTTAGATTATCATAAGTCATCCATCTAGGTCCTAATAAAATTCATGAAGACCCATGTGTAAGATCCTTAAAAGTGAAAAAGTGAAATTTCTTGAGGTAGTAACATGTATAAACAAGTTAAAAGTTTTAATATAAGAATGTTATAGCTATGTTAGTTCACTATAAAATCCTAACCCCTAGGCATATGCTTAATAATGCATACTCAAAGAAAGAAAGTAAAAGAAACCAAATGTTACTTCAAATGAAAGAAAGAAAGAGAAAAGAGATGAATGAAAAATGGGATAGTAAAACAAACTACCATGTGTGAATTCTACATCTAATTCACCCTCATGAAGGCTGTCATGGATGTAAATGAAGGGACATAAATATTGAAATCTAGCAAAATAAGACCTACACATTATATATGACTATGAAATTTTACTCATGAAGCTCCCCCATTCTACTCCCATGAATTATCCATCACATTTATTGATCCAACTGGCTCCAGACACCCTAAGGAGACCAAGAGGGCTAATGATATGTCAAAATTCAAAATGGTCAGATTACCCTCGAACTAGGTTCAGGTTGAAGTAATCGTCACCCTCATTCCAACGGTATGAACAGATCTCCAATCTGAGCACATATGGAGAAGTTAGAGCAAGTCAAAGTTTTGGTCAAAGTTGGGCATAGGCCATGTTTAACTATCCCACAAATTCACTGTCAATCGGACAGGAAGCCAACTCCCAGAAAGGGGCTAAATTATGGCCTTGTTAATTTTCTGAATGACCCTTAATTTCATTAAAATGAAAAAAAACCATTATTTTTTAAATAAAAAAAATATTAAAAAATTGAGTGGCGGGCCATGACCCCCACCACCCCCCTCGACCTTATTATATCGAAATATTAAATGTGGAGCGTGGGCCATGACCCTCGCTGCCCCCTCCAGCCACGACCGCAATGTATATTGTATATAGTTTTTTGTTAATACAACGATATATATATATCTATATATATATGCAAACAATTATGTGGCTGGGTGGGCCACCTACGATGGACCCGACCCACGCCAATCCCACATCCAAAAATATAACATAATGGTCGAAGCCGGTGGGAGTTGAACCCACGACTGGCAGACCGGTCCTGCCCACACGGCGGCTCCGCAACAACCAAACCTCATATTAACACCAACGGCTATGTTATATAACAATGTGCCCAAAAAGAATGCCAACGGTTATTTTTTAAGGCATATGCGCCCTATTAGCATGCAAATATGGAGAGGCGGGATTTGATCCCTCGACCTCTCCACCTCCAATCGTCCACCTTAACCACTAGGCCATGGGTGGAGGCTTTGTAAAGTCTGCCACCCTGCCACCTTATAAACCCTCAATTTTTGTGTGTCCGGGGCAGAACGGAGGACGAAGGCAGAATGGAACGAGAACGAGACAGAGGAGCTCGAGAACGAAACAGAGAATGGGGTTTCGTACATTGGAACCATGACATATCTCCAGGAGGCATAATGATGGCAGGTAGTTCGAGATAATGAATATTCCTTTGATGCCCAAATATTCATTAGGAGGTAAAATATCTTGTTGTGAAAATGCATTCAAGTTTATAGTAATTTTTTTAAGATTTTTGTAGGGAATGCAATGTCGAGGTCAGATTCGCCTTTTGAGCAAATGATTTACAGATTCCCCACAGAAGAGAATCTTCAATAATCTTGAGGGAATCTTCTAGATTCCTTAGAGGCCAAAATTCTCTGTAGATGGAATGAGGTCAACTTTATACTCATTCTTCTCAGAATTTCGCAAGGATATAAATGGTGAGGTCAGATTTCTGTTTTTGAGTTGTAGATTTTCCAGTCAGTCGTGGAGCAACATATTGCAGGAATTTATGGGGAATATAAAAGATTCCTTACGTCCTAAATTTTGACATTGTCAAAATTCAGAAAATTGACAATCGATCCTACACCTCTCAGTGACACGAATCTAGTGCTGTAGTTAGATTTTCCATAAGAGCCACATACTTTTAGGCCATTTTCCAGAGTGGAGTAATGGTGTCAGACTTCATAGTGTGGGTAGTCGATTTCATATCATTCGACTCCATGATTTCGATGGTGCATTCAGATCCAAAAACTGAGAAACCTATTCTTCAACCAACATCAAAGTTGAGGTATATGAAGTGTTGTTTCCATGTACTTCATTGATTATTGTTGAAAGATGTTTTATGTCGAGTCGGTTCCTGCTTGATGTATGATTAAAATCTTCATTTTTATGTCATGTGATATGTACTCATCATGGATGGTCATTTATGTTTTGACATCCCTTGTTTCGTCGATGTCGGGATACTCTTTTTCATCATGTGTTAGGTTTTCATTCTGATAGGAGGTTTGTTATGAGTAAGAATTCCTTGTAGCGGAACGTCTCGTGGAGAGACTTTGCCACTCATGTCTAAGGCATGTTTCCTTGTATGACAAGAAAGCAACATCCATGTACATCATCGCATTTTCCAGCACCAAATGAAGTGGGCAACACAATCAATTTACTGAGGCCCCAAGACGTAGTTGATCCAAAATCTTTTGTTTGAGATGTATAAAAGAATTAACATGTTGAAATTGTAGCTTTTAAAACAAGAAACTTTAAAGGCATAAGCGGAAAAAGAGAGAAGCAATTAACATCATGCACGAAGACACAAGAGTTGATATCGGAGTTCGTCCAGGAGGGACTACGTCTCTAGGGCCTGCTCTAATAGTGGGGAGGCCCTGCTTTCATTAAATGGAAAAATGAAAGTACAAGTACAAAATGAGGAATTACACCCTTATACCTTCCCAATCTGGAAATGGCCGAAAATTGCAGACCTCTGCTGACAAAATGGGCAGCACCGTTTGATTTGTGGCGTCGAGTAGTGTTGAATCCATATAAAACTTGCCCCAATCGGACAAAGTGAAAATCTGGCCCCTCTGGCAAAATGGCTCAGATCATGGTTCCGCCCCCTCCTGCACACTGTTCAAGGTTCCACTGCCTCGTTTTTCGTGCCCACTCCTGTCCGTCCTTGGGCGCACAAATGAATGAAGGTTTATATAATAAAGTGTGGGTGGATTCTTCAAAGCGACCGTTGGACGAGTTGGCTGAGATGCACATTGTTTGGGCGGAGGTCGGGTGGTCAAATCCCGACCACGCCATAAAAAGGCCGACTGCAATGTTTTTTTTTAAACCGCATTCCATTTATTTACTTGGGCGTTGAACCGTTCTATATTTTAAACCGCGTTTGAACCGTTTTAAAACTCTGTTGAACCGTCGATGTGACGTGGGGGGGCCGGACCCATATTGGGCGGCCCGCCCCATATGCAAATGGGCCACGTATATATATATACGGCTGGATGTTGGTACAGTGGACCGCGGGGGTGGCGGGGTTGACCACCCGCCCCCCAACAATATTTCTTTTTTAATATATATGGATTAGCATTGGGGTGGCGGGGTTGGTGGCCCGCCACCCTTATTACATATTTTTTTTGTTTTTATTGTTATTTAAAACAAACAGGTTTTTTTTGAACCTTCGAATTTTGACCGAAGGAGTGCTTTTAACGGTCCCACAAATTCGCCCGGAATCTGGCCAGGTTGGTCGGAATCCGGTGGCCGGGTTTCAGCAAAATTGTTGCCTCCTTAGTCTGCCACATCACCAAGTCAACCTCTGAACTTTGACTGCTCCTAACTCCTTCATACGGACTCGGAATTGAGTGCCGTCTGCGCCGTTGGATTCAGAATTTTGGGATCTACAACTTGAAATTGGTTCGAAGGATTTTCGAACACTTTGATTTCTGAGCCTTGTACTTAAGCCATTTGTACCTGTACCTGTTTAATCCACCTCAATCATTCCTCCCCACTAAAGAGCTTTTGGACCCCAAAAGCCTCATCAATAAACAGGCAAGTGAGGGAATTGCTCCCTCACCTTCTCCTTTTCAAGCCATTTGGCTTTACTTGGGTGCATCCCTTTGAAACCAACACGGAGATACTCCACATCTCCTCGTCGCGAAGTCCTGGTCCTTCGATCGAGAATGATGTCATCTGGCAGTTCATCGAGATATTCTGGTGCAAAGTCATCCACTGTAGGAAATGATCCTACCTCCTCAGTGTCCATAATCAATGGGGGTTCATAAAGGTTTAGATTTTCAACATTCACAACTGAGTACATCTGCATGTATACCGGAAAGTCGAGTCGGAAAGCATTATTCCCAATCTTCTCCAATATGGTAAAGGGACCATACTGGATTGGTCGCAATTTCTTACCTTCTCCCTTCATTCGATCCTTGCTGATGTGGAACCACACTTTGTCGCCAACTTGAAATTAATGGTCAACTCGGTGCTTATCATGTCGGGCCTTATATCGGGCCTGACTCGTCTCCAACTGCTCTTGCACTACTTGGTGAATCGTCTGAATCCGCTGAATGAACCGCTATGCTTTATCCCTGTCATCACGCCCACTGGCATCTTCATCCCTTCCATAGATCATGTCGAAAGGGTCCTTTGGTAAGTAACCAAAGCATGTCTCAAAAGGTGAACGCTGCGTAGAGGAGTGCACTACTCGGTTGTAAGTGTGCTGCACATATGGAAGGTGTTCATCCCACAACTTGGGATGTTTGCTGCAATAGCCCCGCAACAAGTGTACCACGGTACGATTAACGACCTCTGTCTGTCCGTCGGTTTGTGAATGGAATGCCGTGCTTCTCTTCAACTTGGTATCCATCATGCGCCACAAGATGGTCCAAAAATCTCCAAGGAAATGAGAGTCTCGATCTGACACAATCGACGTGGGCAACCCAAAGTGGACCCAAACATACTGAAAGAAAAGACAAGCAGTCTGCTCAGCAGTGACCTGCTTTTTATAAGGCATCAATATGCACATTTTGCTAAAGCGGTCGACGACAACATACAAATAGTCGTGACCCTTTCTTGACATAGGAAAACCTTCTACAAAATCCATCGACACACTTTCCCATGGACGACCCGGAATAGGGAGTGGTGTGTAGAGCCCGAGTTTTCTATTAGAGGGCTTTGAAACAGAACACATCACACATCCCTTTACAAAACGGGTTACAATGTTTTTCATATGGGGCGAAAAACAAAACCTTTGCAAATGACATAAGGTTTTTTCAACACTAAAGTGACCAGACACAAGAGAGGTATGCGCCTCTCGAATTACATGTACTCTTTCTGCTGTGGGTATGCACAATTTACCAAGGTGATACAACAGCTTCCCCTGCAAATGATAGTTGTCCACCTGTGAACCATGAGTTAGTTTTGCATAAAATTCTTTAAAGTCATCATCGTTAGTGTACTGTTCAACATAAATTTCAAAAGATAATGACGCATTATGCAAAATAATAGAAGCAGCGATAGGAGGGCGAGAGAGCATGTCTGCTACTTTGTTACTAGTGACCTTCTTATACTTTATTACCAGATGAAATTGCTGTAGGAACCCCATCCACCTGAAATGACGAGATTGTTGTAGCTTGGTCTGTGACTGAAGGTACTGCAAGGGCTGATGATCCGTATGGATGATGGTCTCCTTGCCGATCAGGTAGTGTTTCCACTTTTTCACACTTTGGACCAAGGCATACAACTCCTTGTCATAAGTGGGGTAATTTATTACAGCCTGGGAGAACTTCTCCGAATGGTAACAAATCGGCTTCTTCTGCTGCAAAAGTACAGCTCCCATGGCGTACCCACTGGCATCGGTTTCGATCTCAAAAGGCTGCTGGAGATCGGGTAAAGCCAGGACTGGTGCGGTGTTGATTTTCTCTTTCAGTGCTTCGAAGGCCTTCTGCTGTTTTCCTCCCCACTGAAAGGCTTGTTTGATACTTGTCAGAGTGTGTAAGGGTGATGCAATAACGGAGAAGTTGGAAATGAACCTCCTCCAGTACTGTACTGCACCTAAAAAACTACAGACCTCTGTTACATTGGTGGGCTTAGGCGAATTTACAATCACCTCAAATTTTGAGGGGTCTATTTTTAACTGACCATTACCGAAAATATGACCAAGGTAAACCAAAGAGGTTTTCCCAAACTCACACTTTGACAACTTTACATACAATTTTTCTTTCTTTAAAACATCAAGCACTTTGATTATATGGCATACATGTTCCTCCCAAGTCCTACTAAATACAAGACTATCATCTAAATACACAAGGACAAACTCATCAATGAAAGGCCTAAAAAGATCATTCATGACCCTCATGAATGTGGCTGGAGCGTTGCAAAGTCCGAATGGCATCACCATCCATTCGAACAACCCCTGTTTGGTCTTGAAGGCGGTTTTCCACACATCCTGCTCTGCAATTCTGACCTAGTGATAACCACTACGCAAATCCAATTTGGTGAAATAAACAACATTTTTTAATTGATCTAATAAATCATCAATGCGAGGGAGAGGGTATCGATTTTTCACCGTGATTTTGTTTAGTGCCCGATAATCCACGCACATCCTCCATGTGCCATCTTTCTTAGGCACTAACATGATCGGCGAGCCACAAGGAGAAGTACTTGGCCGAATGACCCCTTGGTTCAACAGTTCCTGTACCTGCTTTTTGATTTCCTCCATTTCGATGGATGACATCCTGTACATACCAATGTTTGGTAATGGAGCATCATGTTGCAAATGGATCTCATGTTGGATCCCTTGTTTTGGAGGCAAACCTTTGGGTTCCTGAAACAATTCACCATAGTTAGAAATAACATCACATAATTCCTGTTTATGAGCCGGATCACATCCCCGGAAAGCATCGGTTATTTCTTCATCCTTTACTCTCACAACCATGAGCAAACACCCCTTGCTGGAATTCACCAGTCTCTTCATCTGTCCTGCACTTACAAGGCTGGCACTGACTTTGGTTTGATGAGCTCTTACAATGTATTCTACCCCATCTTTAGTGATTTGGTATTTATTTTCATGGCGAAAGAAAACTGCTTTCCCATCATAAAGATAGGGACTCCCCAACACAATGCCACATATATCCAATGGTATTACATCCAATTCTACTTCATCTACCAGCTTAGAAGCAATAACAAATTTTACCTTACACTGCTGGGTTACATTTAGTTTCACTTTATCATGTATCCATCCAAGCGGATAAGGTTTTGGATGAGGCTTAACTTCTAAGTCTAACTTTTTAACCAAGGATTCTGAAATAAGGTTTGCTTGAGAGCCTGAATCAAATAGAGTTTCTACTTTTTCATGGTTTATAACAACTCTAATATGAAACAACTCAATTCTCTTACGTTCATTAGAAAGAGGCTCATTTGATGTACTAGTGCTTTCATGTGATTCAAAATCATGAAGAGAATGAGTACCTTTTTCCCCTGCTGCTGTGATCAATGCCTCATCGCCTGAGTCAGATCCAAGGTCCTGCTCTGCGGTTGCTACCGTCTTTTGCTTACCCTTTCCTCCCTATCTCTTCGGCTTCTTTTCTGGATAAAGTTTCCAACAATGATCGTCGTCATGGCCTTCCTTTTTGCAGTGAGTGCAATAAGGCTTTTCTCCTTCATCCTTCTTTGTTGACGCCGTCTTCTTTTCCTTTCCCTTTCCTTTCCCTTTGAATTTTCCATTTGAAGGTTTGGAAAGCGGTTTCTTTGAATGATCGTCCTTATCATTTATGCCCCTGTTTTCAAGATGAATGGCCTTCACACTGGCCGAGTCAATGGTAGTAGGTTCAAACATTAACAATGAATGTCTAATGTAGCTATGCAATGAACCAATGTACTTAGTTAGAACTTTAGGAGAATCTAATGAGATGCCCAAACTTAATGCCTGTTTTCGAAATTCTTCAGTAAAGGTTTGCACATTTTGTCCTTTACCTTGCCTTAGGTACTGCCACTCCATTAAGGCTTTCTGCTTGTAACCTAAGGGATATAATTGATTTTTAATTGCAGTAATAAAATCTGACCAGGAAGAAAGAAGGTTACCCAAGTTACTGCTGCTTCGAAGTTTGCTCTTCCACCAGATGAGAGCTGTGCCACTCAATCGAAGAGAAGCCAATTGGATTTTTGCCTCGTCCTCCATAATCTGCTGGATCCTGCAATAGAGTTCAAGCTGCCTAATCCAATTGTTAAGCTTCTCAGCATTACTTTCACCATTATATACTGGTAGATCAAACTTAACATCTAAATTAAAGAAAGGCTTGTTAGATGCATTTCCAGAATTTTTATTATGATGGTTAGAAGAGGAGGAAGGACTTTCATTTCCTGAAGGGGGTGGATTTCCTCCACCATCTCCATGTGCTAAACCTTGCGCTTCTAAAGAATGATCTCCTGTTTTCTCTAACCTTTCAAGTCTAGAGAATAGTCTCTCTACTTGATCTGCCATGGCATAGAAATTTTTGCGGAAATTGAGCTCCTCTTCATTTCGATCTTCGTCTCCCATGTTCCTTCTCTGACGTGCACGTCCTGCTTCGGGATCAAAAGCCTGTAGCGTCCCTTCGCCTCTTCTTAGCCTGCTTCTTGTTAGCATACAAACATGTAATTCACATCTACAAACACCCACTCCGATACCACTTGATCCAAAATCTTTTGTTTGAGATGTATAAAAGAATTAACATGTGAAAATTGTAGCTTTTAAACAAGAAACTTTAAAGGCATAAGCGGAAAAAGAGAGAAGCAATTAACATCATGCACGAAGACACAAGGAGTTGATATCGGAGTTCGTCCGGGAGGGACTACGTCTCGGGTCCCTGCTCTAATAGTGGGGAGGCCCACGCTTTCATTAAATGGCAAAATGAAAGTACAAGTACAAAATGAGGAATTACACCCTTATACACGCCCAATCTGGAAATGGCCGAAAATTGCAGGACCTCTCGCTGAAAAAATGGGCGACACCGTTGGATCCGTGGAGTCGAGTAGTGCTGAATCCATATAGAACTTGCCCCAATCGGACAAAGTGAAAATGCGGCCCCTACGGAAAAATGGCTCGGATCATGGTTCCGCCCCCTCCCGCACATTGTTCAAGGTTCCCTCGCCTCGTTTTCCGTGCACTGCTCTGTCCGCGTCCTTGGGCGCACAAATGAATGAAGGTTTATATAATAAAGTGTGGGCGGATTCTTCAAAGCGACCGTTGGACGAGTTGGTTGAGATGCACATTGTTTGGGCGGAGGTCGGGTGGTCAAATCCCGACCACGCCATAAAAAGGCCCACTGCAATGTTTTTGTTTAAACCGCATTCCATTTATTTACTTGGGCATTGAACTGTTTTAAAACTCCGTTGAACCGTCGATGTGACGTGGGGGGGCCGGACCCATATTGGGCGGCCCGCCCCATATGCAAATGGGCCACGTATATATATATATATATATATATATATATATATATATATATATATATATATATATATATATATATATACGATCAAGCTATGTTGGTACGATGTAGACGTACGCGGGGGTGGCGGGGTTGACCACCCGCCCCCAACAATATTTCTTTTTTAATATATATGGATTGGCATTGGGGTGGCGGGGTTGGTGGCCCGCCACCCTTATTACATATTTTTTTTGTTTTTTATTGTTATTTAAAACAAACAGGGGTTTTTTTTGAACCTTCGAATTTTTGACAGAAGGAGTGCTTTTAACGGTCCCACAAATTCGCCGGAATTTGGCCGAGTTGGTCGGAATCCGGTGGCCGGGTTTCAGCAAAATTGTTGCCTCCTTAGTCTGCCACATCACCAAGTCAACCTCTGAACTTTGACTGCTCCTAACTCCTTCATACGAACTCAGAATTGAGTGCCGTCTGCGCCGTTGGATTCAGAATTTTGAGATCTACAACTTGAACTTGGTTCGAAGGATTTTTGAACACTTTGATTTCTGAGCCTTGTACTTAAGCCATTTGTACCTGTACTTGTTTAATCCACCTGGATCAGTAGTCCACACTGGACGAACTCCATTATTAAACGTCTTGTGCTTTGTTGTGTGATTGTTGACATGTCTTCCTCTTAATCATATTTGCATTTGTGTTCATTAATTTTTTGATAAAAGGAAATTCTAATGCATCAGAAAAGTAAAATATTATGGGTAAATCTAGTCACTCACGGACTCGGATCATTTATGTAATTCTAACTTAGCAATACAAGAAATTCTTCTTAGGCTTTGAAGTGTCACATGTAATTGAGTTTAATGTTGTCAATGCCATGGTTGAAATTATCCCAATGTGTAAACTTTAGATGATTTATTGAGAAGTTGGAAGGAAGAACTTGTATGGTTACTATCTAATAGCACATATCTCAAGGTATAACTAACTAATGTAGGTGTGTTTCTTTCACCGGTATCCATGTACATGCGTTGGAGGTGGTATCGATGCCATAAATCCATGTATAATTATTTGAAATTTATGTAATTTCTTTGGGATTTGTGAAACCAAATTAGTATATGAGAACCCCTTGTTTATTAGACAAGGGACTCACCTCCTTGTAGCAATTTAATTGCTAAATTATATGGAGGTGTGCATACTCTACCCTGCCACTTAATTAGACCATATGAAGTTACAAATGACTATTAAGGAGTGGGAAGCTAAAAAAGCCTTCCACATATATTTTTGATGAGTGTTCATTGTTTGACAACTAGTTTATGTTTTTCAAAATTTTCCCAAAACTGAATCAATAGATTCTATTTTTTTCAAAGAGTACCAAAATTGATGAATATCCTTGAAGGGAAGGTAAGAAAATAATGGTAATACCCTTATTTTGTTGTATAGGGTAGTAAAAGGGTACATTGTGTGTAGGCTTTAACCGTGTACCAAAATTACCTGCAAAACGAATTCTTAAAACAAACGAATAAACAATGGTGAGAACATAAAACATAAAAAAAAATATACATAGATATTTTACCCTCGATCCAAAAATGGAGACTACGAAATTGAATTTTCATTATATTCCTTTAAATGTTACAATACATATATGTATATGGTGAAGCATTCATAAACCACAATGCACTAACCCTAGATTAGAACATAATCGTAGTTCCCTTTTACCGAATATACAAAATACCATGGGAAAAAAAGCATAATGCCCAAAAAAAATGTGCATAAGCCATGCAAAAAACCATGGGTATTTTTACCCACGATCTTTGGGTCTGTACCCCATCTTTGGGTATGCATAAAAAAACAATCTTAGGGTATTGCCTCAAACCCAATGTCACGTGCGATACAATGTACACCGTCTAGAGCTAGTCATGGAAATAATATAACACACACCCAACATTCTCCCACTTGTTATTTTATTTCCACACAAGGGGTCATAGAAGAGATTATTCATTGGTGCAACCATACAATGCCCATTGTTGCTCTACACCAAGAAAACTTCATAGTGTTCACAGTCTTCATTAATTCATTTGCAACATTCTTAACTGTTTCCACCTTTACGAGCAACACTTTTTTATCCTCAAACATTTACCTCACAAAGTGATATTAAGCATCAATTTTCCTTGTCTTTGAATTATAAGTAGGGTTTTTTTCAAGGAAAATTGCACTTGTTTTGTCACAATTTATCCTTATTACTTGATGTACCAACCCCATACTTGAACACAATCTCTACAACCAAACAACTTCCTTTATCGCATGAGGGCTTGCCATGTATTCAATATATGTAGTTGAAAGAGACTACAAATTGTATTTTTCTCATCCAACTGACTTCTCCTCAAAATAGGTTAAACACATACCCACTTTTAGACCTTCTTTGATCTATATCTCCAGCCAGTCTACATCAACAAAGCCACATATGTACAAAATATTGTCTAAAACTCGTCTTCCTTGGTAGCACAAACCATAATCGCTTGTGCGACTACAAATACCTAAAAAACAAACTTCACTCTTGTACAATGCTCCTTTTGTGGTTTTGAAATAAACATTCTCAATACTCCCACTATATGTGTGATATCTAGTATACATCAGGCTACCAAATACACTTGCATATGGAACACAGGACATGCCCTCTTCCTCTTCTTATTTTGCAGAGAACCCATGTTTCTCCTTTCATTGCTTTAACGACCACCGTATGCCTCGATTCGACGGTATGTCGGCACCACTAGACGGATCTCACCGAGCTCTCAAATGGGTTTTAATTAGTTTTTGGTGATTTGATACTTCACCCGGACACATTTTTTCCCACGAAGGGTCACTTCACCGCTCCCTTAAAATCGAATTTCCTCCAATTACGCCACTTGTACTTGGGGCACCATATCGCTCCCTTACTTGTCCATGTTCGTGTCGATTTTCGTCATGGTGCCCACCTTGTACTCATGCTTCCATGACCCCCCATTGGGGCCTTTGCGTAGTGGCAGCACTATAAAGTCGCCCTTGTTTAGAGCATCAGGAGTCGAGTCATCATTGCATTCATGGAGTCTATCACACGTCACTCACACCCCACTATAGCCCTCCATCCTTCATTGCTTGGTCCCTCTCTTGCGTCGCACATTATGACCTTCAGCACTTGTCCTACTGTCCCTATCGATATTGTGTCGAGTCGTCTGCCATGTCATTCATGCCCTTTATGCTCTAACGAGGAAGTCGTCCATTCACCACTCCATCCTTCCCATTTCACGCTATCATCATTAGTGTCGATGCGTACGTCGCTCTATTGTTCTTCTCTCGTGCCTTAGTTGAGGATCTCTCATTGCCTCACCTACGGCGGACCTCCTGCTGTCGACATCGGCACATTTATTCCCGAAGCAAGGTCACAGAGGGCGGTGTACCTTGGTTCCGGCTTCACTCTTGTTCGGTGCCTCGGATCGGGCGGGATCTCTCACTTCCCTTTGACTTGATTGCCTCTCCCGGCTCCTTTCGACGCAGTCGAGGTGTCGCTATGCGGGCCAGGTCCGGTGACCCGGCCGACGGCTCTTGGTGATTCCCGGGCGTGTGTGAGATGTCTCCGCCCTCATGAGGGGTGGCCATGCGGGTACCCCCACATGCCCGGATGACCTCTTCATTGCGGCCTTTGATGCCGCTCAGTTTTGATGATGTTGGCCTTGGCCACTTGCGGCTCCTCTATGATTTTCATGTATCGGTCGGATTTTGTGAGCCCTTCCCCATTTACGAGGGGGCATTTGGGTTGTATTTATCTCATGTACTCATATATTATTGTACTAGTCCTGGGCTGTTATCCCGGAGCACGGCATGTATGTGAGACTCTTCATTGTATTTTTTATCGGCCCTTGATTATGCAGTTGTACTCTACAGTTCGGTCCACTTGTATGCTGGACACACTATTCTTTTGTACTTTGTCACGGCGGGCATAGGTATGCCTCCCCGCGCGCTACCAAACACTGGTACCCTCTCATAAAAAGGGACTTGTTGCACCCGCGAGTCTCGTCTCCTCGAGGGTCTAGTCCTTGACCCACTATCTACCTCTCACTTCTCTCTCGGCCCACATACCCTTTTTGTTGTCTAGTGATTGTATTCTTACAACGTACTTCGGTCATACGATTTGCTCACGACACTCGCACGGCTGGGAGACAATGCAGTTACACCATTTTTTGGTCATCTAACCTTTCATCATTAGATGGACCCAAGTACACCATGTAAGACCAGTTTACCCCAAGTAAGCGCTTTCACTATGTTAATTAGGAAGCCCCCAAAAGGAATAATCAATTAAACCATAATTTAATTATTATTCCCAGTCATCGTTTAACCCAAAAACAAAGAAATTAATGAGATAAACCCATAGTTATCTTATTATTTTCTAGGAATAATTATTTAAATAATATTCCTTGTTTACAATATGACCAAATCAACCACCATTAATTAAATAAATCATTATTTATTTGATTATATCCCAACCACTTCCTTAAAAAGATAAATAAATCATTTATTTATTTATTCTTCACTAATCAAGGATTTGACCCAAGTCAAAACACCCTTTCCCTCCAACAAATAATAATAAAATATTCCATAGAGGTGGATCTAGATTTGAGTTTAACATTATTTTAATCATGCACCAAGATCTAGAATGACCCAATATTTTGTTATAAATGGGAGGGTTTTCCCCATCATTCTTCACCTTTTGTTGCCTATTAGATCACTGCGGATCTATACACTTGGTCTCATTTTTCTGCCATTTTGCTCCCATTGAGCTCTACCTTCTACATTGGGTTTTCTACATCCTACAAGAGAGAAAGCTTAGATGCGAAGTGCGAGGACTACAAAGAACCCATCCCATTGAGGAGATCTGGATACACCTTCTTGTTTCCTCCCGAGGTGCTGCATGTAATATAAAAATTCATTCAAAAATCGTGTTCTTGTCTTGTCATGTTGGATGCATGGAGCAAACTCTTTACTTTCTTGCTTAATGTCTTTCCATTTATAGATGCTGTTTGTTGCAGCACTTTAACTACTAATTGCAGATCCGAAGATGTTTTGCAGCCTCTATTGTTGTTAGGGCTATTAGTTATGCGTAGCTAAAGTGGTTCTTTTTCGTACACTTCGACGAAGAATTCATACTAACACTTGTAGCAATTTAATTGCTAAATTATATGGAGGTGTGCATACTCTACCTGCCACTTAATTAGACCATATGAAGTTACAAATGACTATTAAGGAGTGGGAAGCTAAAAAGCCTTCCACATATATTTTTGATGAGTGTTCATTGTTTGACAACTAGTTTATGTTTTTCAAAAATTTTCCCAAAAACTGAATCAATAGATTCTATTTTTTTCAAAAGAGTACCAAAATGGATGAATATCCTTGAAGGGAAGGTAAGAAAATAATGGTAATACCCTTATTGTGTTGTATAGGGTAGTAAAAGGGTACACTGTGTGTAGGCTTTAACCGTGTACCAAAATTACACACAAAAACGAATTCTTAAAACAAACGAATAAACAATGGTGAGAACATAAAACATAAAAAAAATATACATAGATATTTTACCCTCGATCCAAAAATGGAGACTACGAAATTGAATTTTCATTATATTCCTTTAAATGTTACAATACATATATGTATATGGTGAAGCATTCATAAACCACAATGCACTAACCCTAGATTAGAACATAATCGTAGTTCCCTTTACCGAATATACAAAATACCATGGGAAAAAAAGCATAATGCCCAAAAAAATGTGCATAATCCATGAAAAAAACCATGGGTATTTTTACCCACGATCTTTGAGTCCGTACCCCATCTTTGGGTATGCATAAAAAAACAATCTTAGGGTATTGCCTCAAACCCAATGTCACGTGCGATACAATGTACACCGTCTAGAGCTAGTCATGGAAATAATATAACACACACCCAACATTCTCCCACTTGTTATTTTATTTCCACACAAGGGGTCATAGGAGAGATTATTCATTGGTGCAACCATACAATTCCCATTGTTGCTCTACACCAAGAAAACTTCATAGTTTTCACGAGTCTTCGTTAATTCATTTGCAACATTCTTAACTTGTTTCCACCTTTACGAGCAACACTTTTTTATCCTCAAACATTTACCTCACAAAGTGATATTAAGCATCAATTTTCCTTGTCTTTGAATGATAAGTAGGGTTCTTTTTCAAGGAAAATTACACTTGTTTTGTCACAATTTATCCTTATTACTTGATGTACCAACCCCCATACTTGAACACAATCTCTACAACCAAACAACTTCCTTTATCGCATGAGGGCTTGCCATGTATTCAATATATGTAGTTGAAAGAGACTACAAATTGTATTTTTCTCATCCAACTGACTTCTCCTCAAAATAGGTTAAACACATACCCACTTTTAGACCTTCTTTGATCTATATCTCCAGCCCAGTCTACATCAACAAAGCCACATATGTACAAAATATTGTCTAAAACTCGTCTTCCTTGGTAGCACAAACCATAATCGCTTGTGCGACACAAATACCTAAAAACAAACTTCACTCTTGTACAATGCTCCTTTTGTGGTTTTGAAATAAACATTCTCAATACTCCCACTATATGTGTGATATCTAGTATACATCAGGCTACCAAATACACTTGCATATGGAACACAGGACATGCCCTCTTCCTCTTCTTATTTCTCGGGACATTGTTCACGAGATAATTTACACCTATAGTAATAAGAACCTTCATTGGTTTACTATCATGAACATTAAACCTCTTCAATATTGTCTTGACATACTTCCTCTAGTTTAACCAAAGCTTCTTCTTTTTCTTGATCGCATTTAATTTCAATGCTCAAAATATAGTTTGTAGTACTAAGATCCTTCATGTAGAATTTGGAGGATAATTGGGTCTTTAAATCCTAGATAATTTCTTTCTCATTTCAAATCAACAATATATCATCCACATACAAGAAAAATAAATAACACGGTCACTAATTAATTTAAAATACACTTAGAGATCATATTTTCATCTTGTGAAGGCAATCCCTGTATATATGTATCAAATTTATGATACCACATCCTTGGTGACTGTTTTAACCCGTATAGAGACTTTTTTAAACCCTGCATACCATTTATTTCTTATCCTTCACTATAAATCCTTTTGGTTTCTTCATGTAGATCTCTTCCTATAGAACCCCGTGAAGAAATGATGTCTTCACATCCATCTGTTCTACCTCAAAATCAAAAGCAGACAACAACGAAATAAAAGTAATCTAATAGAAGCTAACTTGGAAACAAGGAGAAAAAATATCACCAAAATCAATTCTCAACACATGTGAATAACCTTTTTGCTACCAACTGAGATTTTTATTTCTCCACCTTGCCTTTTGCATTCATCTTCTTCTTAAACACCCATTTACTTCCAATGGTTTTCCTTCTAGCTGGAAACTCCACCATATCCGAAGACTCATTTTTCTCTTAATATGCCATTTCATCAACCATGACCTCTTTCTAGAGTTTTCCATCCTCTGAATACACTTCCTCCCTGACCATTATGGGATCATCACCAATAATAGATAAAGAAAAATTTGAACATAAAGAAAATGGACTATACCTCTCTAGTTGCCCCCCTCTCTTGAACTGATTTTCTCAAAATTGGAGTATGTGTGTCATTTTCTTCCGATCAGTTGTAGAGTCTGATTCTTCCTCCTTTAGTTCAAACTTTATCTTTTCAAGTCCCTTTTGTAGGGCTTCTTCTTTAATTACATCCTTTGCCTCTGTAAACACCACATCTTGTTTGTACACAACCTTCCTTCTCATCGGGTTCCAAAACTTATAACCTTTTAAACCATCCTTATATCCAAAAAAAAATTCACCTTTAAAATTTACTATCCAACTTTCTTCTTTTCTCCTTTGGAATGTGTACATATGCAACACCGTAATGTTCCAAATCTGGAATTTCTACACTATTGGGAATATCTCAAGATATTACCAATGTGGAGATCAACAATACATAAACATGAAAGTGGAAATAATAGTGAATGCATTAATACTGAGAATGCCAGAAGATCCACATAACCATTAAATTATATTATAGTAGCAATAATGTATACAATATATTGAGGAAAAGGATCTCTCAAGTTAGGAAATGTAGCCTCAACGAAACATATACATGAAATATGGAGAAATACTGCTAATCAAGAGAAGCCATGGCTATGACTGCACACCTTGAAGGAGGAATGCTGCAAATAATGTCAATACATGGATACTGCAATATATAGCTAAAATAAACAAGGGGGAGCAAGATCTCAACCCCGAAAAACAACAATACACAATCCTCAAAAGGATTGGCTGGAATATGAACAAAATGGCAAATCTGCAGAAATGTCTGAGTTCTCAGAGCAGCGCTGCAACTCATAAATAGAACTGGATGTAGATAGTTGATGATGTTGCAATAGATGGCTGAATCTCATCCAAAGGATCTCTAGAGTGAAAGGCTGATCCTTTCACCTAAGATCTCACCCTCCAAACATGAGGAGCAAGTCCCCACTGCAAATACACTCAGAAATAATGCAGTCTAGAGAAGGGATTGCATTGTTGGTGAAGATAAATGCTTGGCCTGATGCCAATGATCTATAATATGCTCTTGGATCTCCCTCACTAACCTCCTAGAGGAATAGAATCTCCCTCCTCTGACAGATGAGCCAAGGAAATGGTGTATGGTGTCCTCCACTGCAACACCCCAGCAACATTGCATTATACTTGAGTAGAAATCACACAGCATCTGAAAGGAGAAGCTTGGCCTCAAGCCAAGAGATATGGAGAATGAATAACAAACCTTAAAGAGGCCTCTCAAGAAGGTGAGGAAATCCTAAACAGGAATTCCCCGGCAATTCTTGCTAAACAACAAAAGAATGCACAATGTCTGAATAGACATGAAATGAATAATCAAAAGCATGAGAAACAATGGTTTCCTTTCCCTCCTTTTAAACAAGTGAAAGCTTCCTCTCCATGGGCCCCATCCATTACGGTTTCCTCCACCAAATATCCTCTTCCTCATTCACACTACGCTTGTCTTCCAAAGTAAAGCCACTCCTCCTATGGCAGCGTTGTTGACTTGGTCAAACCCGACCTTGTATTCATGCATTTTCCCCTTTTCACACTTGAGGGTGCAAAATCAAGTTCTTATGTCTATCCATTTCCAAATGTGAGGGATTTTATTCATGTTTCCAATAAACATGGGCCTCCTTACCCATTTATTTGGCTGTTAGGTGATAAGAGAAAAACTTTAATATTCCATTTAGCCACGCGCTAAAATGGGAATATTACAGTCCTCCCCTCCCAAATGTTGCTTGTCCTCAAGCAACTGCAAAGATAGAACTGAAGAATCTCCACCCAAGGCATGGAGTCTGAATTATGTTGAGGGACATCTCCCTCATGTAGATCCTCCATTCCCCAAGCAATGATCCATACAAAGTGAGTTACCTCCCAACATGGCAACTCCCTGACAATCATCTTCCACCTTTGGCTCCTGCAATATAGGTGGGTTGAAAATATGATCTTGGTAGACAAAATAGCCTACCCCACGCTGTCCTCCTCTCCACTTAGGATAATTGTAGAGTATATGTTGATCTTGGGCTGCAATAAAGTTACCCTCTAGTGGCAAGTTGAAGACTAGACCTCCAAGGATCTCTTCCCCAGCGTTATGAAACATGTTATCCCAAATCATCTCATATGTGATGAGTTGGAAGTCACCATCATATGGCATCCAATCAATCATATGGCTCACCTCAAATGGAAACCAATGTTTTGCTGTAGTGGCCACATGTGCTCTCATGCTCCCATTAGAACATGCAATGCAAATAATGTGGGAGATATCTCCCCCAAAGGACACATCCAACCAATGTGCCATTCCCCCAATCATGCTCTCAACAAGTACAAAGACAACAAAAACATAATGAATCATTATGAGAACCATGCTTGCTGTCATGTGCGGCAAGGGAGAAGGACAATGGTCCCTCAATTGTAACCAATGCAGTTTGACCCTCAACTACAAAAGAGTATGAAAAAAAGTGTGGCCTCTCAACCACTTTCCTATTGTCCTACTCTCCTCAAATGTATGGAGAAAGTAAATGATGCATGGTGCAAGGTGAGTATGTCCTCCAAAATACATTTCCTCCCCAAGTCCTCCCAGGGAGTGGTCACCAATAGTGCTCATGGCCTCAAGTAGACCAAGAGGTCAAGAAAGAAGAATGCTTCTCCTTGGAGTAGCATCCTGTACATACATGGTTAAGGGTTGAATATACAAATCATCATGAAAATAAACAATACCCTTACCATAAGTTTTTTATATGCAAATGGAGTGGCTAAAAAATGAGTCTCCTCTCATCCTCAAAGAGAAAAGAGGTGGTTGTGCTAACTCCTTCAAAGAGTTATGTATCTCCTCCACTCGCACATGATCTATGCATCTCCTCATATGCTGATCTATCAATATCATGTAGGCAAGATGATCCCGGGAATACTCCACTAACAACCCAGAGCTCCAACATGGATCTATCCTCCATAGTGGCAGCGCTAATAATTCCCCATGAAGGACATCTGTCATATGGTTATCTCCCAAGGTCTCCACTCCTCCGAGATCAATGAATGGTGCCTCAAATTGTGAAGCATCTCTCATCATTTTCTACTCTAGTGGTCTCCCCAACAAAATGTCTCCATGTAATGAGACATCATCATCAAGAGGTGACTGCATATATGAATAAACAAATCTATCCATGCTTCCACTATGCAATCCAATCACCTTCTTAGGTGCATCAACCTCATAAAATTGACAGGTATGTGTGCTCCTCATCACATCATGATGGTCATCCTCCCTATCTCCTCCTTGTGTCTCCATGGTTTCGCACCTCCTCAACAATGGCACATGTAGAACATGGATTGTGCCTTGATCTCCCCACATGAGATCCTTGGGACTTCTTTGAAAGGATGCAAGAATCCCTCTACCTGGAGCAAGAGCTCCTCCTTCCTCTGCATGAGGCAGTAGATAATCTCTAGATGGTACAACGATGTTGCCCTCAGCTCCCTCAACATAGATGGGCAACCCTCCAATAATGTTGTTGCACATATGGAATCTCTCCCAAGGTGGAAGTAATTCCTGAACATCAAAGGTCAAGGAGTATCCCCTTTGCACCATGATAGTGCCATCTTCTACTCCTGCAACATCATACAAGAAATGAGAGCAATTATGTCCTTGCTCTACAAAGAGTGACCCCAGCAACATATGTCTTTGTTGCTTCCTCATGCTCTCATCATGCAAGATATGTGATGAAGACATAGGGAATGACATGAATTTTGCATCATCAATATGCACCCATACTCTTTGCTGCTCCATGATGCCAGCATCCTGCCACATCTTCTCCATCCTCATACCCTTGGAAAGAGTGTATGCCAAGTGATGGCCAAACTCCTTCAAGAGTAACCAACATAGCCAAGCCTCCTGTTGCCCGGTATCATAAATCTGCAAGTAGCTCACCAGCTTCTTGCTCACCATCCACATCCACTCAACCAATTATGGATGCCTCCTTCCACCCTCCATCTTGGTACTCCTCCCATGAGGGCTACCATCATCCCAAATTAGATTTCTGCATTTCATGGGATCTTGGAATGCAATCTTCCCGAGGATCAATTTGACCCTATAAGGATCCAAATAGGTGGTAGGAAAAAACCTCCCATCATGATGTGCATGGCTCAAGAAATGTCCAACACAATCATGAGAGATGTTATCCATCCGAAGATGTCCCCCCATCTTCTATTTGTTCCTGTGAGAAGGGAAGAACCTCCTCAAACTGTTGAAGAATCTTGCACTCCATGATGTGTGGGAGTGCACCTCCATTGAAATCTCTCCTTAGTGATTAATTTTTCCATTAAATCTAATGGATATTAATTTTTTTTCCATTAAATCAAAAAAATTACAAATACCTATAAAGAATCTAGTAATAGAATAAGAAAATTCTCCATGTTAATTTTTTTTTCATTATTTTTTTTTAAAGGTTATGTATCAAATCTATATTAAAAAATAAATAAATTATACAGATTTGTTATATGTTAGAATGAAAAAAAAAAATTCTCTTTTTTTATTTGTATAAATTTCATATAAAACTATATTATTTAAAATGGATAATGAAATATTTTACTTGTGGATGACATTTAAAGAAAAAAAATGTTATTATTTTATTTTTATTTTAATTGTTACATGTGAGTTAAACATAGAATGAATTAAATATCATGTACTATCAATTCTATTATTTTTATATGACATCTATCATCTCCATTTTAAGCATGGAATGAATTACATATCTCTTTAATATTTAAATGTAAATTGTTTTTCTCTTTACTTTCAATTACTTTATATCTGTATAAAGTGGATGTAAAATTAAGGTGGAAATTGAAGTATTTTATTTATGGGAAATTGGACTTTTTTGTTATTTCTTTCTTTTTTCAAATTTTTATTCTAATTATTGTTTTATTGTTTTTTAAATGTGTTATACTCTACAACATGGTGTAAATATAGACATTTCTTATGCCCAATTAGCTATATAGTTAACTATCACAAGTGTGCTTATAACAATTCTTTGATGAGAGCTATTCAATCAATCTCCCATTCACAAAGGAATGGATGGTGATCAATGGCCATGATGGATTTCATGTATTGAAAGCAAATATTTAATAATTATTACAATGCTTAATTGTGTTATGGGTGGAGTGATGGAAAAGTGCTAGTAATATTCTATAGAAAGAGAATCTTATAAGCAAGAACCTTTAGACAAGTGGCCACCACAAGAATCACTATGGAAATTATTAAAGATGTTTTATTCATGCTTTTGAGTTAAGAATTCATACAAAATGGTTCTAATAGTTGTGAACATATGTAATACCCTTAAACCCCCAAATGGTTTTTTAAATGTGCATATGATATTGATGTTCAGGAGTAGTTGTATGTTAATTATATTGGTAAGAAAATTTATAGTAAGGCATTTGAGGAGGTATAAATGTGCTTTAAGGCTAAGGCGACTACATAGTGAGGACAAAGGGCTTGGGTATTAAAGGACCAATGAGTATGAAATATGTAACAAGTAAGACACACATACATCATGACTATAAATTAGGGAACGAAAAAGAGTAATCTCAATCCAACTATATTGGTTGTAAGGGTCGTTTTTATAAATCCTAGCATGGGGGGAGATGTTCTTCTTAATGTACTAAGCTATTCCCCCAATGCCTCTACTAGAGGATCGCTTGTTCCAGGTAGACCATAGTGCAAAGCCATCTATGTTAGGGACCTTAGATTCTTCGTGCTCCCAAGTTTCAACAAGCAATATAATATCAACATCATTTGAGATCCAACTTAGCTTGGGGCCTTTGTTCCATGGAAAGCCCCAATAGTTCCAAGGAAGAATTCGGAGCATGTTGAATTGATATTTATTACTATATTTTTGGTTTCTATCTCGAATAACGACTTTTCTATTTCTGATTATTGCCCATTTTCCTTCCTTCCTAGCTTCTTTTACCTTTTGAACCTCCTTTCTTAATTCTGCTTGATCTTCTGGAATGAGATCTTCGTTTATAAATATTCTTGTTCCTTTTAGACTTGAGGTTTTACTAAGTATGTCATACTTATGGTCAGTAGAGCTCACCTTTATTTATATATAATGGATATTCATTTTTTTCCATTAAATCAAAAAATTACAAATACCTCTAAAGAATCTAGTAATAGAATAAGAAAATTCTCTATATAAAATGGATGTTAATTTTTTTCGTTAGTATTTTTTAAAGGTTATGTATCAAATCTATATTAAAAACTAAATAAATTAAACATATTTGTTATATGTTAGAATGAAAAAAAAAATCTCTTTTTTTATTTGTATAAATTTCATATAAAACTATATTATTTAAAATGGATAATGAAATATTTTACTTGTGGATGACATTTAAAGAAAAAAAAAATGTTACTAGTTTATTTTTATTTTAATTGTTACATGTGAGTTAAACATAGAATGAATTACATATCATGTACTATCAATTCTATTATTTTTACATGACATCTATCATCTCCATATTAAGCATGGAATGAATTACATGTCTCTCTAATATTTAAATGTAAATTGTTTTTCTCTTTACTTTCAATTACTTTATTTCTGTATAAAGTGGATGTAAAATTAAGGTGGAAATTGAAGTATTTTATTTATGGGAAATTGGATTTTTTTGTTATTTCTTTCTTTTTTCAATTTTTTATTCTAAGTATTATTTTATTGTTTTTAAATGTGTTATACTCTACAACATGGTGTAAATATAGACATTTCTTATGCCCAATTAGCTATATAGTTAACTATCACAAGTGTGCTTATAACAATTCTTTGATGAGAGCTATTCAATCAATCTCCCATTCACAAAGGAATGGATGGTGATCAATGGCCATGATGGATTTCATGTATTGAAAGCAAATATTTAATAATTATTACAATGCTTAATTGTGTTATGGGTGGAGTGATGGAAAAGTGCTAGCAATATTATATAGAAAGAGAATATTATAAGCAAGAACCTTTAGACAAGTGGCCACCACAAGAATCACTATGGAAATTATTAAAGATGTTTTATTCATGCTTTTGAGTTAAGAATTCATACAAAATGGTTCTAATAGTTGTGAACATATGTAATACCCTTAAACCCCAAATGGTTTTTTAAATGTGCATATGATATTGATGTTCAGGAGTAGTTGTATGTTAATTATATTGGTAAGAAAATTTATAGTAAGGCATTTGAGGAGGTATAAATGTGCTTTAAGGCTAAGGCGACTATATAGTGAGGACAAAGGGCTTGTGTATTAAAGGACCAATGAGTATGAAATATGTAACAAGTAAGACACACATACATCATGACTATAAATTAGGGAACAAAAAAGAGTATGGGGAACAAGGACTCCCCAAAAGAGAAAGGTGATGTGGTGGAACCTCGAGAAGCTTAAGGGAGGAAATAAATCTTGGAAACCATAGGTCTCTAAGAAATTCCTTACCAATCGATTTAGACATTCTAGACATAGTGGCAGAACTTGAGGGATTATGAGTGTGGAGAAGGGGGTGCACTACATAGGTGTGGGGCTCATGAGGGATGTGAGCATGTTGGTTGGATGCTATAGGTTTTGGTACTTTGTTTATGTTCATATTCGATACTCTAAACGTAACTGATTTGGATAGTTATAGTTGTTGGCATTGTAAAGTCAGGGCCCCACCTCAAAGGTGACTAGTTACTAAGGGAGCTGGAGTAGTGCAATCTATGGTTAGGTGGTGTAACCCAGGTTTGTAGCTAGTAGATGAATGTTGTGGGCTTTAACCCTATATATAAACTACTGCAAACAAGTTCTTAAAATAGAAAAATAAGCAATGGAGAGAACATAAAACAAATATACACAGATATTTTCCCCTACATCCCAAAACCAAGACTACTAGATTGATTTTTCATTATATTACTTTCAATGTTACAATACATATATATACATTTTGATTAAGAATTCATAAACCCCAATAGAATAACCCTTGATTAGAACATAACCATAGTTCCCTTGACTAGATCTACAAAATACCATGGGTAGAAAACAATCATGTGCAAAACCTATGCGCAAAAGCATGGGTAGGTCCACCCATCGTCTTTGGGTCTGCTCCCCATCTTTGGTAATTCTAGAGTGGTTAAAATATTGGACTGGTTCCTACTTTTAGATTCTTTCTTGGAGGATAATATAAAGATAAAGCAAGGAATTTCTTCAAGTGGTAAATTAGATCTCTACCAATTTCTTTTGGAAATGGCCTCCACTGTGGGCAAGCTTCACATCCATTTTAAAGTAAGTCCAAAACAACTGAAATATTCCACATCCATTCAAACCATAAAAGAAGTTTCATGGCCTTAAGACCTCATTAGTCTAGAATACCACCAAATTCAATTCCTTAAATCTCCTAGGACATAAAAGCCACAACAATCACTTAGTCTATTTAGAAATTTAAAAGAGACAATTTGGTTGTATGAGATATTAAGGCCTAGATTCAAAAATTGCAACAACTCTACTTCAATATGATATGAAATAATTATATAAAGAATGACTCATATTGACAAAAATATGAAAAAAGAAACTTCACAATAGTATATTAGATGTGCATTAAATTGAAATTATTTAATTCTAATAAATACTAAAAATTGGTATTCTATACTCAAACTTGTGTAAGAATAAATGGAATCCACACTCTTAACATCCCCTTTTTAATAAGAATAAATAGAATCCACACTCTTAACATCACTTATTCAATCCTTAAAAATTTAACAAAAATTAAAAATCTATCCAGAATTTTTGAACAAAATTAAAATTTTAAAAGTCTATACAGACTTTTCGAACAAAATTGACGAGGAAAAAACTAAAAAACTAGTAAAAAAAAAACATTTCCTGAATTAGCTAGACTGGCGATAACTAATATAGAATTGAACACAACACAATGATTATGTTTGGCGTGCATCTAAAAATGACTTTCAAATCTCCACAGTTGCTGCAGACACGATCATGCCCGCAAAGCCCTCCCCACCATCGTCGTTAACTTCAATCAACTGCCTGGTTGACGGATTAAACAGATAAGACATGTGTTTTTTTGGGTTGAAAGGCGGTCGGTAGTCCAATCCGCTTACAAAAATTTGGTCGCAACACTGTGTAGCGCACGTAAAGTATGCAATACGGTGGGGAGTCGGAAGAGATGCTACATCACTCAAAACGTCGTTCTCCACATCATACTTCACGACCTGTTCTACACCCTATGTAGAACAGCTTGACACCCAAAATAACTCTTCTCCAGCTTGACACACGAATTTTCATATGATGTCATGTTCACCCATACTTCACATGACTTCTCCGCTCATGTGCCGTTATTGTCCCCTCACTCGGATCGAAAATTTCATTTTGGCCTTCGTCTATCACCATGAATTTACCTTCCACGAAAACACTGCAGCATGCCAAGCCGTGCGGTCGGATCATAGGACGCAAAATTTCCCACTTGTCTTTCTCAGCGTCATATGCTTCTGCAGCTGCAAGAGGGATGCCAGCCTCACCCATACCGCCAGCGACGTAGACAAGTCCCGTGGAAGAAGACACAGAGCACGCAAAGGATGATCGAGGTTTGAATATTTAATTTAGGGTTTGAATATTTAAGTTAGGGTTTGAATATTTAATTTTTCCTATGGTTTTAGGAGAATTGTATGAGAATGAAAATTATTGTAAATAGGAGAGAGTTCCAGAGTATTTTGGAAGAGTTTAGATTTCAGGGTTAGTTAGATGTCATCTAGAGATAAGGGATTAGGTGAGAATTTACACATGGATCATGATTCGTATTATGGGAGTTTGTTTAGGATCTAAGACCTACTTTGGGTTCAGATCCACTTCTATAAATCTAGGTGAGCCCGCCAGACTTGTAAGTGAAGGAGAAGTGAGTAATGATTAGGAAAGGAATTCTCTTATCAATATTTTATTTATTAGTAAATTATTCATCAATTGTGAAATATATTTACGTGTATATTTTGGAGTGTTTTTGTGTGTGTTTTGTTATGCTGGGCCCCCTAGCTTGCCATCATTTTGGTATGAGAGCCATAGAACTATGTAGTTGAGTGAATTGTGATTAATTCCCAAGTTGTATGGACACATAGAGCTATTTGTGAAGCATAAGAATGGCATTGTAATTGTGTGTACACACAAAGAAGCCGTTATGATGGAGTTGAATTGAAAGAGAGTGTAAGATATGTGAAGGTTGCGAGATCAAGAGATCAATGTGAAGTCTGTGTTATAGATATTATTATGAAGGCCATGTTAATGTGTAACATATTTCAGGAGTGATTAAGCGTAGTTGTGAAAATCATGGAGCTGACCTTTGGTGAGTATAAAGAGTGCAATATAAGTGAATGTTGGCGAGTTTGCAATGTTGGAAAGCAGAAACCTATTTGTAGTGCATCAAAATTCGTACGAAGCTATAGCCTCGCATTTTTGTTGATCCTATCTTCAGATCATGTGAGAGAAAAAGGTTCTTCTGAAATCAAACTAAGGCACCTTGCACGTGGCTCAATAAAGGCAAGCACGAGACTCATATAAAATTTGATAATTTAAAACTATTATAAGAGGGCTTAAAGATTTATATTGTAGCATTAACATTCAATGTTGCATTTGGTGAATAGGAAATAGTAAAGGCAAGGTAATAAATGTAAATAGTAAAGGTAAGGCGTTGTATTAAAGGTGAACAAAAATAGTAAAGGTAAGTTGAAAGTAAATGATAAAGGTAAATTGGTATTGAATTAAAAGGGTTATAAAACATAAATAAATTTTAATGGATCATGGTGGTTTTTATGAAGATGAGAATAATTTCTCATGGAATTATATACTATTTGAGGTTATTTTAATTATTTAGTGGTTTTTCTATGATCTACGAGAAGTGGGACCACAAGCCACAAGTTCCAAAATCATGTTCATTAAAAAACTTGAAATGGCTGATTAGTTTTGTACTAATAAGTCAAATTCCTTGTAATTGAATTGGATGATCATAGAACTCGACACTCAAAGTCGAGTCAATTTATCATAAAGACAATTTAAGGGAATATTGCAATGAAAGAAGATGAATATACCTATGGATGGGCATTTTCAGAATTCGGGAGAAAATCCACATTGATGCCATAAGTTGGCATAAATGATGAAGAATTGAATCGGATACCTTATGTTTTGAATACGACAATTGTTAATGGATGCGGATGTGTTGCAGGATGATGGAAGCGACTGGCAATTTTGTTTTAAATGCGGGGGGATGAAGACCAATATTTTGAAATAATTTATGAAAGTGACTGTAAATGCTTATAAAATGCGAAGAATAATTACAATTGCTAGAGAAGATGTTGATGGAACACAAAATCTAATCAAATTGTGAATAAGGAAGAGAAATGTTCAATCCGTGAAAATTTGGAACACGAATGTAATTCACAATTTAATATTAAATATGATGAATTGATATTACAATATAGTAACAATAAACTTCAATCAGAAATTAGATTCCATATTGACATTAAATAATTAAGGAAACTGATGGGAAAATAACATAAACCAAGATATTTGAAGAGGCGTAAATACAACAACATGATACATTTATTTGCTTTCGAATATACATAAACAAATAAGGAGGAGAATTACAACACAAAATTTGGAAAGGCAATTAAAATTCATAACCATTGAAACATAACAACAAAGAACGGATGATCAACTGACAAAAACTAAATTTTGGGATCGAAGACTTAATCAATTTAAGAATAATTATGAGTCGGGAGACCAGGAATTTATTTTACCTAGGGAGTCTAATACATGAGCATCTTCTATTTTGTATTTATTATCTGTTTTAATATATAAAATATTAGAGAACTCTAGATTTTATGGATATTTATAGAATTTGTTGGAGACTAAGTGGTTAGGATATATTCCTAAAATTGAGGGATTTCTCTCAAGCTGCCTCCAAAATATCTAGGAAGGAGTTCTCTCTTTTGAGAAATTCGATATTTTTCCTCCTCCGAATAAATAGCCATGCAATTCATTTTGTAAAAGCCAACTTTTGGAGAAAAATTAACATAATAAGATTTTATGTTTTCTCGTATGTTAAATTATTTTCTTAGCTACTGCATCAATTTATTTAGTTTCTCTAATATGGTTTCATGTATGTGTTTCTTTAGTTTATCTAATATGGTTTCAAGTATGAGTTTTTCTTTGACATGGTGTTATTGTTTCATATGTGTTCTTCGATGTGGTGGGAATTCTATGTAATATAATAATGTATAACGGGAATCTAGATTTTTAAATTTTGTTTCTAAGGATACCATGGTGGTCACTTCATGAGCCATGTTATACTATTAGAGAACTCCATAGAACATAGAATACTTAATATCCCAACTATACATAATAATTCTCATCTTTCTTTTTCACTTAAATTCCATACATCATATTTTTCAAGGCATTGTTAGATTATCATAAGTCATCCATCTAGGTCCTAATAAAATTCATGAAGACCCATGTGTAAGATCCTTGAAAGTGAAAAAGTGAAAGTTCTTGAGATAGTAACATGTATAAACAAGTTAAAATCCTTAATATAAGAATGTTATAGCTATGTTAGTTCACTATAAAATCCTAACCCCTAGGCATATGCTTAATAATGCATACTCAAAGAAAGAAAGTAAAAGAAACCAAATGTTACACACTTCAAATGAAAGAAAGAAAGAAAGAGATGAATGAAAAATGGGGTAGTAAAACAAACTACCATGTGTGAATTCTACATCTAATTCACCCTCATGAAGGTCATCATGGATGTAAATGAAGGGACATAAATATTGAAATCTAGCAAAATAAGACCTACACATTATATATGACTATGAAATTTTACTCATGAAGTTCCCCCATTCTACTTCCATGAATTATCCATCACATTTATTGATCCAACGCTCGAGGACACCCTAAGGAGACCAGAGCTAATGATATGTCAAAATTCAAAATGAATTCGGATTACCCTCGAACTAGGTTCGGGTTGAGAGTAATCATCACCCTCATTCCAACGGTATGAACAGATCTCAATGCGAGCACATATGGAGAAGTTAGAGCAAGTCGAAGTTTTTGGTAAAAGTTGAGCCTGGAGCCATGTTTAACTATCCCACAAATTCCACGCTCAGCCAGGACGGGGAAGCCAACTCCCAAAAAGGGGCTAAATTATGGCCTCGTTAATTTTCTGAATGACCCTTAATTTCATTAAAATGAAAAAAAACCATTATTTTTTAAATAAAAAAAATATTAAAAAATTGAGTGGCAGGCCATGACCCCCACCACCCCCTGGACCTTATTATATCGAAATATTAAATGTGGAGCGTGGGCCATGGCCCTCGCTGCCCCCTCCACCCACGACCACAATGTATATTGTATATAGTCTTTTGTTAATACAACGATAAAAAATATATATATATATATATATATATATATATATATATATATATATATATATATATATATACAAATGATATGTGGGTGGGTGGGCCACCTATGATGGACCGGCCCACATGATCCACATCCAAAAATATAACATAACGGTCGAACGTTGGAGTTGAACCCACGGGCGCGGACCGGTCCTATGCAAGCGGCTCCACAACAACCAACCCTCATATTAACACCAATGGCTATGTTATATAACAATGTGTGAAAAAAGAATACCAACCGTTATTTTTTTAGAACATATGCGCCTATTAGCATGAAAATATGGAGAGGCGAAGTTTGATCCCCCAACCTCTCACTTCCAATCGTCCACCTTAACCACTAGGCCATGGGTGGAGGCTTTGTTAAGTCTGCCACCCCGCCACCTTATAAACCCTCAATTGTTGTGCGTCCGAGGGGCAAAACGGAGGACGAAGCGAGAATGGGCAGAGAACGAGACGAGCTGAGAACAAAACGAGAGAATGGGGTTTCGTACATTGGAACCATGACATATCTCCAAGGAGGCATAACGATGGCATGTAGTTCGAGATAATGAATATTCCTTTGATGCCAAATATTCATTAGGAGGTAAAATATCTCGTTGTGAAAATGCATTCAAACAGGGTTATAGTAACTTTTTTAAGATTTTTGTAGGGAATGTAATGGCAAGGTAAGATTCGCCTTTTGAACAGGCGGTTATAGATTCCCCACGAATAGAATCTTCAATAATCTTGAGGAATCTTCTAGATTCCTTAGAGACGAAATTCTCTATAGTTGGAATGAGGTCAACTTTATACTCATTCTTCTCGAGAATTTCGCAAGGATATAAATGGTGAGGTCATATTCTTGTTTTTGAGTTGTAGATTTTCCGGTCGGTCATGGAGCAACATATTGGAGGAATTTATGGGGAATCTAAAATATTCCTTACATACTAAATTTTGGCCAGTGTCAAATTCGAGAAAATCAGCAGTCGATCCTACACCTCTTGGTGACACGAATCAAGTCTTGTGAGTCATATTTTCCATAAAACCATATGTTTTTAGGCCATTTTCAGAGTGGAGTAATGGTGTCGGACTTGAGTGTGGGTAGTCTATTTCACTGTCATTCGACTCACGATTTGATGGATGCATTAATGGATCCAACACTCAATGGGCAACCTATTCTTCAACCAACATCAAAGTTGAGGTATATGAAGTGTTGTTTCCATGTACTTCATTGATTATTGATGAAAAGATGTTTTATGTCGAGTCGGTTCTGTGATATATGATGAAAACGTCATTTTATGTCATGTGATATGTACTCATCATGGATGGTCATTTATGTTTGACATCCCTTGTTTCCTCGATGTCGGTATACTCTTTTTCATCATGTGTCGGGTTTTCATTACATTAGGAGGTTTGTTATCGTGAGAATTCCTTGTAGCGAGCGTCTTGTGGAGATACTTTTCCACTCATGTCTAAGGCATGTTTCCTTGTATGACAAGAAAACAACATCCATGTACATCATCGCATTTTCAGGCACCAAATGAAGTGGGCAACATAATCAAGATACTCAGGCCCCAAGACGTGAATCCATGTTGAATGAACTCCATTATTAAACGTCTTGTGTTTTGTTGTGTCATTGTTGACATGTTTTCCTCTTAATCATATTTTCATTTGTGTTCATTAATTCTTTGATAAAAGAAATAATACATACAAAAGTAAAATATTGTATATGAAGGTAAATCTAGTCGCTCACGGACTCGGATCATTTATGTAATTCTAACCAGAAATACAAGAAAGTCTTCTTAGTCTTTGAAGTGTCACATGTAATTGAGTTTAATGTTGTCAATGCCATGGTTTAAATTATCCCAATGTAGCAAACTTTAGATGATTTATTGTGAGAAGTTGGAAGCATTATGGTTACTATCTAATAGCACATATCTCAAGGTATAACTAACTAATGTAGGTGTGTTTATTTCACCCGGTATCCATGTACATACGTTGGAGGTGGTATCGATGCTCCTTAAATCCATGTATAATTATTTGAAATTTATGTAATTTCTTTGGGATTTTGTGAAACCAAATTGAAATATGAGAACCCCTTGTTTATTAGACAAGGGACTCACCTCCTTGTAGCGATTTGATTGCTAAATTATATGGAGGTGTGCATACTCTACGCCACTTAATTACACCATATGAAGTTACAAATTACTATTAAGGAGTGGGAAGCTAAAATCCTTCCACATATATTTTTGATGAGTGTTCATTGTTTGACAACTAGTTTATGTTTTAAAATTTTCCAAAACTGAATCAATAGATTCTATTTTTCCAAAATTATAAATGAATGAATATCCTTGAAGGGAAGGTAAGAAAATAATGGTATTACCTTATTGTGTTTTATAGGGTAGTAAAAGGGTACTGCTTGTGTGTAGGCTTTAGCAGGTATTACCAAAATTACCTGCAAAGTAATTCTTAAACAAACAAATAAACAATGGTGAGAACATAAAACATAAAAAAATTATACATAGATATTTTACCCTCGATCCAAAAACGGAGACTACGAAATTGAATTTTCATTATATTCCTTTAAATGTTACAATACATATATGTATATGGTGAAGCATTCATAAACCACAATGCACTAACCCTAGATTAGAACATAATCGTAGTTCCCTTTACCGAATATACAAAATATCGTGGGAAAAAAGCATAATGCCCAAAAAAATGTGTATAATCCATGCAAAAAACCATGGGGTTATCTTTACCCACGATCTTTAAAGTGTTGTACCCCATCTTTGGGTATGCATAAAAAAACAATCTCGGGGCATTGCCTCAAACCCAATGTCACGTGTGATACAATGTACAACGTCTAGAACCCTAGTGTTGGAAATAATAATATAACACACACCCAACATTCTCCCACTTGTTATTTTATTTCCACACAAGGGGTCATAGGAGAGATTTTTTCATTGGTGCAACCATCTGATGTCCATTGTTGCTCATACCAAAGAAAACTTCATAGTGTTCACGAGTCTTCGTTAATTGATTTGCAACATTCTTACTTGTTTCACCTTTCTTTGAGCAACACTTTTTATCCTCAACCATTTACCTCACAAAGTGATATTAAGCATAAATTTTATTTGTCTTTGAATGATAAGTAGGGTTCTTTTCAAGAGAAAATTACACTTGTTTTGTTACAATCTGTCATGAAACACTCGATGTACCAACCCCTTAACTTGAACAAAATCTCTACAACCAAACAACTTCCTTTATTGCATGAGGGCTTGCCATGTATTCAATATATGTAGTTGAAAGACACTACAAATTTGCTTATTTTTTCTCATCAATTGACTTCTCCTCAAAGCAGGTTAAACACATACCCCACTTTTAGACCTTCTTTGATCTATATCTCCACATTGAGTCTACATCAAAAGCCACATATACACAAAATATTGTCTAAAACTACGTCTTCATGGTGGCACAGGCCATAATCTTGTGTGACACAAATACCTAAAAACAAACTTCACTCTTGTACAATGCTCTAGCTGTGGTTTTGACATAAACATTCTTGATACTCCCACTCTATGTGTGATATCTAGTGTCTACAGCCAGACTACCGAATACATGCATATGGAACAGGACATGTCCTCTTCCTCTTCTTATTTCTTGGGAAATTGTTCACAAGATAATTTACACATATAGTAATAAGAACCTTCATTGGTTTACTATCATGAACATTAAACCTCTTGATGTTGTCTTTGACAGCACTTCTCTAGTTTAACCAAAGCTTCTTCTTTTCTTGTTAGCATTTAATTTGATGCTCAAAAATATAGTTTGTAGTACTAAGATCCTTCATGTAGAAGATTTTGGAGATAATTGGTCTTTAAATCCTAGATAATTTCTTTTTCATCTCAAATCAACAATACATATGTCCATACAAGAAAAATAAATGCTTACGGTCACTAATTAATTTAAAATACATAGAGATCGCTTTTTTCATCTTGTGAAGGCAATCTCTGTATATATGTATCAAATTTATGATACCACATCCTTGGTGGCTTTATTTTAACCCGTATAGAAGACTTTGTTAACTTTTGCATACCATTTATATTTCTTATCCTTCACTATAAATCTTTGGTTTCTTCATGTAGATCTCTTCTTGCATAGAACCCCATGAAGAAATGATGTCTTCACATCCATCACAATTTCTACCTCAAAATCAAAAAGCAACAACCATGAGATAAAGTAATCTAATAGAAGCTAACCTGAAATAGGAGAAAAAATATCACCAAAATCAATTCTTGACACATGTGAATAACCTTTTACTCACAAATCGAGATTTTTATTTCTCCAACTTTTCCTTTGCATTCATCTTCAACTAAACACTTATTTACTTCTAATGGGTTTCCTTCCGTGAAACTCCACCATATCAGAAGACTCATTTTTCTCTTAATATGTCATTTCATCAACCATGACCTCTTTCTAAGAGTTTTCCATCCTCTGAATACACTTCCTCCACATTCATTATGGGATGGAAGTCACCAATAATAGATAAAGAACAATTTGAACCTTGAAAAGGAATTTGCTATACCTCTCTAGCTTCCCCCTCTCTTAGGGGCGATTTTCTCAAAATTATAGTATGTGTGTCGTTTTCTTGTTTTTTCTTGTAGAGTCGATTATTTCTCCTTTGGTTCAAACTTGCTCTTTTGAGTGCCTTTTGTAGGGCTTCTTCTTTAATTACATCCTTTGCTCTGTAAACACCACATCTTGTTTGTACACAACCTTCCTTCTCATCGGGTTCCAAAACTTATAACCTTTTAAACCATCCTTATATCCAATATAAATTCACACCTTTCAAATTTACTATCAAAATTTTCCTTTCTCCTTTGGAATATGCACATATAGGCTCCTGTAATGTTCCAAAGCTGGAATTTCTACACTATTGGGAATATCTCAAGATATTACCAATGTGGAGATCAGCAATACATAAACATGAGCTGGAAATAGCAGTGAATGCATTAATACTGAGAATGCCATAATACCCACATAACCATTACATCATATGATAGCAGCAATAATGTATACAATATCTTGAGGAAAAGGATCTCTCAAGTTAGGAAATGTAGCCTCAACGAAACATATACATGAAATATGGAGAAATACTACTAATCGAGAGAAGCCCTGGCTATGACTATGCAATCCTTGAAGGAGGAATGCTGAAAATAATGTCAATACATGGATACAACAATATATAGCTCAAATAAAGAAGGGGGAGCAAGATCTCAACCCCGAAAAACAACAATACACAATCCTCAAAAGCATTGGCTGGAATATGAACAAAATGGCAAATCTGCCGAAATGTCGAGTTGGCGGGCGATCGTACAACTCATAAATAGAACTGGATGTAGATAGTTGATGATGTTGCAATAGATGGCTGAATCTCATCCAAAGGATCTCTAGAGTGAAAGGTTGATCCTTTCACCTAAGATCTCACCCTCCAAACATGAGGAGCAAGTCCCCACTGCAAATACACTCACAAATAATGCAGTCTAGAGAAGGGATTGCATTGTTGGTGAAGAGAAATGCTTGGGCTGATGCCAATGATCTATAATATGCTCTTGGATCTCCCTCACTAACCTCCTAGAGGAATAGAATCTCCCTCCTCTGACAGATGAGCCAAGGAAATGGTGTATGGTGTCCTCCACTGCAACACCCCAGCAACATTACATTATACTTGAGTAGAAATCACACAGCATCTGAAAGGAGAAGCTTGGCCTCAAGCCAAGAGATATGGAGAATGAATAACAAACCTTAAAGAGCCCTCTCAAGAAGGTGAGGAAATCCTAAACAGGAATTCCCCAGCAATTCTTGCTAAACAACAAAAGAATGCACAATGTCTGAATAGACATGAAATGAATAATCAAAAGCATGAGAAACAATGGTTTTCTTTCCCTCCTTTTAAACAAGTGAAAGCTTCCTCTCCATGGGCCCCATCCATTACAGTTTCCTCCACCAAATATCCTATTCCTCATTCACATCTGTTTGTCTTCCAAAGTAAACCCACTCCTCCTATGGCGAGGCGTTGTTGACTTGGGTAAGGCGACCTTGTATTCATGCATTTTCCCCCTTTTCACACTTGAGGTGAAAAATCAAGTTCTTATGTCTATCCCTTTCCAAATGTGAGGATTTTATTTCATGTTTCCAATAAACATGGGCCTCCTTACCCATTTATTTGGGCATTAGGTGATAAGAGAAAAACTTTAATATTCCATTTAGCCATGTGCTAAAATGGGAATATTCTGATCCTCCCTCCCCAAATGTTGCTTGTCCTCAAGCTTATTTGCAAAATAAGCCCAGAAGGAAGATACTCCACCCAAGGCATGAGTCTGAATTATGGTGAGGACATCTCCCCTCATGTAGATCCCTCCATTCCCCAAGCAATGATCCATACAAAGTGAGTTTACCTCCCAACATGGCAACTCACAGACAATCATCTTCCACCTTTGGCTCCTGCAATATAGGTGGGTTGAAAATATGATCTTGGTAGAAAAAATAGCCTACCCCACGCTGTCCTCCTCTCCACTTAGGATAATTGTAGAGTATATGTTGATCTTGGGCTGCAAAAAAGTTACCCTCTAGTGGCAAGTTGAAGACTAGACCTCCAAGAATCTCTTCCCCAGCGTTATGAAACATGCTGTCCCAAATCATCTCATGATGAGTTGGAAGTCACCATCATATGGCTCACCTCAAATACTGAAACCAATGTTTTGCTGTAGTGACTTGTGCTCTCATGCTCCCACATTAGAGCAGGCAATGCAAATAATGTGGGAGATATCTCCCCCAAAGGACACATCCAGCAATGTGCCATTCCCCCAATCATGCTCTCAACAAGTACAAAGACAACGAGAAACATAATGAATCATTATGAGAACCATGCTTGCTGTCATGTGCAGCAAGGGAGAAGGACAATGGTCCCTCAATTGTAACCAATGCAGTTTGACCCTCAACTACAAGTATGACAAAAAGTGTGGCCTCTCAACCACTTTCCTATTGTCCTACTCTCCTCAAATGTATGGAGAAAGTAAATGATGCATGGTGCAAGGTGAGTAGGTCCACCAAAATACATTTCCTCCCCAAGTCCTCACGGGGAGTGGTCACCAATAGTGCTCATGGCCTCAAGTAGACCAAGAGGTCAAGAAAGAGAGAATGCTTCTCATGGAGTAGCATCTGTACATACATGGTTAAGGGTTTGAATATATACAAATCATCATGAAAATAAACAATACCCTTACTGTAATTTTTTTATATGCGAATGGAGTGGCTCAAAAAATGAGTCTCCTCTCATCCTCAAAATAGGTGGTTGTGCTAACTCCTTCAAAGAGTTATGTATCTCCTCCCACACACACATGATCTGTCACATCTCATATGCGATCTATCATTATCATGCGAGCAAGATGATCACGAGATACTCCACCTAACAACCCCGAGCTCCAACATGGATCTATCCTCCATAGTGGCAGCGCTAATAATTCCCATGAAGGACACATCTGTCATATAGTTATCCTCCCAAGGTCTCCCACTCCTACGGGAATCGATGAATGGTGCCTCAAATTGTGAAGCATCTCTCATCATTTGCTACTCTGAAAAGTAGGTCTCTGACAAATGTCTCCATGTAATGAGACATCATCATTAGAGGGTATTGCATATATGAATAGACAAATCTATCCATGCTTCCACTATGCAATCCAATCACCTTCTTAGGTGCATCAACCTCGCTAAAATTGACGGGTATGTGTGCTCCTCATCACATCCTTGATGGTCATCTCCCTATCTCCTCCTTGTGTCTCCATGGTTTCGCACCTCCTCAACAATGGCACATGTAGAACATGGATTGTGCCTTGATCTCCCCACATGAGATCCTTGGGACTTCTTTGCAAGGATGCAAGAATCCCTCTACACAGAGCAAGAGCTCCTCCTTCCTCTGCATGACAGTAGATAATCTCTAGATGGTACAACGATGTTGCCCTCATCTCCCTCAACATAGATGGGCAACCCTCCTAATAATGTTGTTACCTTATGGGAATCTCCCAGGTGGAAGTAATTCCTGAACATCAAAGGTCAAAAATTATCCTTTGCATGATAGTGCCATCTTCTACTCTGCTGTATCATACAAGAAATGAGAGCAATTATGTCACTGTCTCTCTCCAAAGAGTAAACCCCAACAACAAATGTACTTTCTTTGCTTCCTCATGCTCTCATCATGCAAGATATGTGATGAAGACATAGAGAATGACATGAATTTTGCATCATCATCTGCACCCATACTCACTTTGCTGCTCCATAGTGCAGCATCCTGCCACATCTTCTCCATCCTCATACCCTTGGAAAGAGTGTATGCCAGAGTGGCACGAGCTCCTTGAGAGTAACCAACATAGCCAAGCCTCCTGCTGCCCGGTATCATAAATATGCAAGTAGCTCACCAGCTTCTTGCTCCTCCATCCACATCCACTCAACCAATTATGGATGCTCTTCCACCCTCCATCTTGGTACTCCTCCCATGAGGGCACACCATCTCATCCCAAATTAGATTCACACCGCATTCCCTTGGGATCTTGGAATGCTGATGCTAGGATCAATTTGACCTATAGGATCCAATATAGGTGGTAGGAAAAACCTCCCCATCATGATGTGCATGGCTCAGAAATTTCCAACACGAGTCGTGAGATGTTATCCATCTGAAGATGGCTCCCATCTTCTATCATTTCACAATGAGGGAAGAACCTCCTCATCAAGCCTGTTGAAGAATCTTGGACTCCATGATGTGTGGGAGTGCACCTCCATTGAAATCTCTCCTTAGTGATTAATTTTTCCATTAACTCTAATGGATATTAATTTTTTTTCCATTAAATCAAAAAATTAAAAATACCTCTAAAGAATCTAGTAATAGAATAAGAAAATTCTCTATATAAAATGGATGTTAATTTTTTTTCATTAGTATTTTTTAAAGGTTGCCTTCAAATCTATATTAAAAATTAAATAAATTAAACATATTTGTTATATGTTAGAATGAAAAAAAAATCTCTTTTTTTTTTATTTGTATAAATTTCATATAAAACTATATTATTTAAAATGGATAATGAAATATTTTACTTGTCCCGGATGTGCATTGACAAAAAAATGTTATTATTTATTTTTTATTTTAATTATTACATGTGAACAAACATAGGAATGAATTGCATAATAATAGCTATCAATTCTATTATTTTTATGACATCTATCATCTCCATATTAAGCATGGAATGAATTACATGTCTACGTAATATTTAAATGTAAATTGTTTTTTCTCTTTACTTTCAATTACTTTATTTATTATGAAGTGGATGTAAAATTAAAGGTGGAAATTGAAGTATTTTATTAATGGGAAGTGGATTTTTTGTTATTTATTTTTTTCAATTTTTATTCTAAGTATTATTTTATTGTTTTAAATGTATTGTACTCTACAACATGGTGTAATATAGACATTTCTTATGCCCAATTAGCTATATGATTAACTATCACAAGTGTGCTTATAGCAATTATTTGATGAGAGCTATTCAATCATTACAAAGGAATGGATGGTGATCAATAGCCATGATGGATTTCATGTATTAGAAAGCAAATATTTAATAATTATTACAATGCTTAGTGTGTTATGGGTGGAGTAGTGGAAAAGTGCTAGTAATATTTTATGAAGGAATCTTATAAGCAAGAACCTTTAGACAAGTGGCCTACAAGAATCACTATGGAAATTATTAAAGATATCTTATTCCATGCTTTTGATTAAATTAATACAAAATGGTTCTAACAGTTCTTGAACATATATGTAATACCCTTAAACCAAATGGTTTTAAATGTACTATGTATTATAGTGTTCAAGAGTAGTTGTATATTATTAATTATATTTATTGAAAATTTATAGTAAACATTTGAGGAGGTATAAATGTGCTTTAAGCTAAAGCGACTATATAGTGGGGACAAAACTTGTGTATTAGGATAATGATGTAATCTATCTATAAGTGAACTACATACATCATGACTATAAATTGAGGAACAAAAAGAAGTACAGGGCAGGACTCACGAGAGAAAGGTGATGTGGTGGGAACCTCAGAAGCTTAAGGGGAGGGAAATAAATCTTGGAAACCAGGTCTCTAAAAATTGTACCAAGTGATTTAGACATTCAAGACATGAGTAGCGAGAACTTGAGGATTAAGTCTTGGAGAGATTTTCATAGGTGTGGGATACATGAGGGATGTGAGCATGTTGGTTGGATGCTATAGGTTTTGTTACTTTGTTTATGTTCATATTCGATACTCTAAGCGTAGCGGTTGGATAGTTATAGTTGTTGGCATTGTAAAGTGGGGGCCCCACCTCAAAGGTGACTAGTTACTAAGGGAGGCTGGAGTAGTGCAATCTATGGTTAGGTGGTGTAACCCCGGAGTTTGTAGCTAGTAGATGAATGTTGTGAGGCACAACCCTATATATAAACTACTGCAAACAAGTTCTTAAAATAGAAAAATAAGCAATGGAGAGAACATAAAACAATACAGACTATTTTTCCCCTACATCCCAAAGAAGCAGAGACTACTAGATTGATTTTCATTATATTACTTTCAATGTTACAATACATATATATACATTTTGATTAAGGTGTAAATACAATAGAATAACCCTCAATTCCGACGTAACCATAGTTCCCTTGACTAGATCTACAAAATACCATGGGTAGAAAACAATCATGTGCAAAACCTATGCGCAAAAGCATAGGTGATCCACCATCGTCCTTTGGAGTGCCTCCCATCTTTGGTAATTGAGTGAGTTTAAAATATTGGGTGTCCTACTTTTAGATTCTTTCTTGGAGGATAATATAAAGATAAAGCAAGGAATTTCTTCAATATCATGTAGGCAAGATGATCTCTCTTTAGTCTATCAATATCATGCAAACAGAATGATCTTTGAGGAATACTCCACTAACAACCCGAGGCTCAACATGGATCTATCCATTAGTAGGCGCTAATAATTCCCCATGAAGGACATATGTATGGTTATCTCCCAAGATGTCACTCCTCACGAGATAGTAGATGGGTGCCTCAATTGTGAAGCATCTCTCATCATTTTCTACTCTGGTGGTCTCCCCAACAAAATGTCTCCATGTAATGAGACATCATCATCGAAATTATTGCATATATGAATAAACAAATCTATCCATGCTTCCACTATGCAATCAATCACCTTCTTAGGTGCATCAAACCTCATAAAAAAAAAATTAGCAGCGGTATGTGTGCTCACTCATCCCATCCTTCAGTGGTATCCTCTATCTATCTTGTGTCTCCATGGTTTCGCACCTCTCAACAATGGCACATGGGAGCCATGGATTGTGCCTTGATCTCCCCATGAGATCACGGGACTTCTTTGCAAGGATGCAGAATCCCTCTACCTGGAGCAAAGAGCTCCTCCTTCTCTTTGCACAGAAGCGAGTAGATAATCTCTAGATGGTACGACGATGTTGCCCTCGGCTCCCTCAACATAGATGGGCAACCCTCAATAATGTTGTTGCACATATGGAATCTCTCCCAAGGTGGAAGTAATTCCTGAACATCAAAGGTCAAGGAGTATCCCCTTTGCACCATGATAGATGCCATCTTCTACTCTACAACATCATACAAGAAATGAGAGCAATTATGTCCTTGCTCTACAAAGAGTGGCTTAGAACAACAGTGTCTTTCATGCTTCCTCATGCTCTCATCATGCAAGATATGTGATGAAGACATAGGGAATGGGCAATTTTGCCATCATCAATATGCACCCATACTCTTGCTCCATGATGTGACATCACCTTACATCTTCTCCATCCTCATACCCTTGGAAGAGTGTATGCCAAGTGATATTATGAAGCTCCTTCAGAGTAACTAACATAGCCAAGCCTCCTGGCACCCCGGTATCATAAATCTGTGATAGCTCACAAACTTCTTGCTCACCTCCACATCCCTCCAGCCAATTGCATGGATGCCTCTATTCCCACCCTCCATCTTGGTACTCCTCCCATGGGGGCTTTACCATCATCCCCGATTAAATTCGCATTTCATGGGATCTTGGAATGCAATCTTCCCGAGGATCAATTTGACCCTATAAGGTCCAATAGGTGGTAGGAAAAACTATCATCCATGATATTGCATGGCTCGAGAAATGTCCAACACAGTCATGAGAAGTGTATCTGTCCCGAAGATGTCCCACATGTTATTTGTTCTGTGAGAGGGAAGAACCTCCTCAAACTGTTGAAGAATCTTGCACTCCATGATGTGTGGGAGTGCACCTCCATTGAAATCTCTCCTTAGTGATTAATTTTTCCATTAAATCTAATGGATATTAATTTTTTTTCCATTAAATCAAAAAATTACAAATACCTCTAAAGAATCTAGTAATAGAATAAGAAAATTCTCTATATAAAATGGATGTTAATTTTTTTTCGTTAGTATTTTTTAAAGGTTATGTATCAAATCTATAGTATTAAAAACTAAATAAATTAGAAAACATATTTGTTATATGTTAGAATGAAAAAAAAATTCTCTTTTTTTATTTGTATAAATTTCATATAAAACTATATTATTTAAAATGGATAATGAAATATTTGCTTTGTGGATGACATTTAAAGAAAAAAATATTATTATTTTATTTTTATTTTAATTGTTACATGTGAGTTAAACATAGAATGAATTAAATATCATGTACTATCAATTCTATTATTTTTATATGACATCTATCATCTCCATTTTAAGCATGAAATGAATTACATATCTCTTTAATATTTTAGTAAATTGTTCTTCTCTTTACTTTCAATTACTTTATATACGTATAAAGTGGATGTAAAAAAATTAAGGTGGAAATTGAAGTATTTTATTTATGGGAAATTGGAATTTTTTGTTATTTCTTTCTTTTTCAAATTTTTATTCTAATTATTGTTTTATTGTTTTTAAATGTGTTATACTCTACAACACATGGTGTAAATATAGACATTTCTTATGCCCAATTAGCTATATAGTTAACTATCACAAGTGTGCTTATAACAATTCTTTGATAGAGCTATTCAATCAATCTCCCATTCTGAGAATGGATGGTGATCAATGGCCATGATGGATTTCATGTATTGAAAGCAAATATTTAATAATTATTACAATGCTTAATTTTGTGTTATGGGTGGAGTAGCGGAAAAGTCTTTGGTAATATTATATAGAAAAGAGAATCTTATAAGCAAGAACCTTTAGACAAGTGGCCACCACAAGAATCACTATGATATTAAAGATGTTTTATTCATGCTTTTGAGTTAAGAATTCATACAAATGGTTCTAATAGTTGTGAACATATATTACCCTTAAACCCAAATGGCTTTTTAAATGTGCATATGATATTGATGTTCGGGAAGTAGTTGTATGTTAATTATATTGGTAAGAAAATTTATAGTAAGGCATTTGAGGAGGTATAAATGTGCTTTAAGGCTAAGGCGACTACATAGTGAGGACAAAGGGCTTGGGTATTAAAGGACCAATGAGTATGAAATATGTAACAAGTAAGACACACATACATCATGACTATAAATTAGGAGACGAAAAAGAGTAATCTCAATCCAACTATATTGGTTGTGAAATTCGTTTATAATTTATAAATCCTAGCATGGGGGGAGATGTTCTTCAATGTAGTAAGCTATTCCCCCAATGCCTCTACTAGAGGATCGCTTGTTCAGGTAGACCATGGTGCAAAAGCCATCTATGTTAGGGACCTTAGATTCTTCGTGCTCCCAAGTTTCAACAAGCAATATAATATCAACATCATTTGAGATCCAACTTAGCTTGGGGCCTTTGTTCCATGGAAAGCTGATAGTTCCAAGGAAGGAGTCGGAGCATGTTGAATTGATATTTATTACTATATTTTTTGGTTTCTATCTCGAATAACGACTTTTCTATTTCTGATTATTGCCCATTTTCCTTCCTTCCTAGCTTCTTTTACCTTTTGAACCTCCTTTCTTAATTCTTGCTTGATCTTACGGAATGAATCTTCGTTTATAAATATTCTTGTTCCTTTTAGACTTGAGGTTTTACTAAGTATATCATACTTATGGTCAGTAGAGCTCACCTTTATTTATATATAATGGATATTCATTTTTTTTCCATTAAATCAAAAAATTACAAATACCTCTAAAGAATCTAGTAATAGAATAAGAAAATTCTCTATATAAAATGGATGTTAATTTTTTTTCGTTAGTATTTTTTAAAGGTTATGTATCAAATCTATATTAAAAACTAAATAAATTAAACATATTTGTTATATGTTAGAATGAAAAAAAAAAAATCTCTTTTTTTATTTGTATAAATTTCATATAAAACTATATTATTTAAAATGGATAATGAAATATTTTACTTGTGGATGACATTTAAAGAAAAACAAAAATGTTATTAGTTTATTTTATTTTTAATTGTTACATGTGAGTTAAACATAGAATGAATTACATATCATGTACTATCAATTCTATTATTTTTACATGACATCTATCATCTCCATATTAACCATGGAATGAATTACATGTCTCTTTAATATTTAAATGTAAATTGTTTTTCTCTTTACTTTCAATTACTTTATTTATTTTGTATAAAGTGGATGTAAAATTAAGGTGGAAATTGAAGTATTTTATTTATGGGAAATTGGATTTTTTGTTATTTCTTTCCTTTTTCAATTTTTTTATTCTAAGTATTATTTTATTGTTTTTAAATGTGTTATACTCTACAACATGGTGTAAATATAGACATTTCTTATGCCCAATTAGCTATATAGTTAACTATCACAAGTGTGCTTATAACAATTCTTTGTTAGAGAGCTATTCAATCAATCTCCCATTCACAAAGGAATGGATGGTGATCAATGGCCATGATGGATTTCATGTATTGAAAGCAAATATTTAATAATTATTACAATGCTTAATTGTGTTATGGGTGGAGTGATGGAAAAGTGCTAGTAATATTATATAGAAAGAGAATCTTATAAGCAAGAACCTTTAGACAAGTGGCCACCACAAGAATCACTATGGAAATTATTAAAGATGTTTTATTCATGCTTTTGAGTTAAGAATTCATACAAAATGGTTCTAATAGTTGTGAACATATGTAATACCCTTAAACCCCAAATGGTTTAAATGTGCATATGATATTGATGTTCAGGAGTAGTTGTATGTTAATTATATTGGTAAGAAAATTTATATAAGGCATTTGAGGAGGTATAAATGTGCTTTAAGGCTAAGGCGACTTCATAGTGAGGACAAAGGGCTTGGGTATTAAAGGACCAATGAGTATGAAATATGTAACAAGTAAGACACACATACATCATGACTATAAATTAGGGAACGAAAAAGAGTATGGGGAACAAAGGACTCCCCAAAAGAGAAAGGTGATGTGGTGGAACCCATATGTGGTTCCTAAGCCAAATGATTTAACATTCATAAAGGTAACTTTAAGAAATAATATTAAAATATTATATTCCAAAAAAAATAAAATGGTAAATAGAGGGGGACGAAACACAGTCAATTTGCCTTTCTAATAGATATTTCTAAGGGATATTAATTAATCTAGATCTGGAGCAACCAAAGGGTATGTGGATATTGTGCACCTTCAACCCTAGGTGGGTCTCGATATGAATTTATGCCGGTATACCTCGGGAAAAGATGGATCCTTATAGGAAGAAGTGTGAGGAGAAGTTTCCCTATATGGGCTTAAAGGGAGTACCTCGAGAAACTTAAGGGGAGGAAATAAATCTTGGAAACCCGAAATTCTAGACATTCTAGACATAACTTGAGGGATTATGAGTGCGGAGAAGGGGGTGCACTACATAGGTGTGGGGCTCATGAGGGATGTGAGCATGTTGGTTGGATGCTATAGGTTTTGGTACTTTGTTTATGTTCATATTCGATACTCTAAACGTAAATGATTTGGATAGTTATAGTTGTTGGCATTGTAAAGTCAGGGCCCCACCTCAAAGGTGACTAGTTATTAAGGGAGTTGGAGTAGTGCAATCTATGGTAAGGTGGTGTAACCTAGGTTTGTAGCTAGTAGATGAATGTTGTAGGATTTAACCCTATATATAAACTACTGCAAACAAGTTCTTAAAATAGAAAAATAAGCAACGAAGAGAACATAAAACAAATATACACACATATTTTCCCCTACATCCCAAAACCAAGACTACTAGATTGATTTTTCATTATATTACTTTCAATGTTACAATACATATATATGCATTTTGATTAAAAATTCATAAACCCCAATAGAATAACCCTCGATTAGAACATAACCATAGTTCCCTTGACTAGATCTACAAAATACCATGGGTAGAAAACAATCATGTGCAAAACCTATGCACAAAAGCATGGGTAGGTCCACCCATCGTCTTTGGGCGCCCCCCCCATATTTGGTAATTCTAGAGTGGCTAAAATATTGGGCTGGTTCCTAGTTTTAGATTCTTTCTTGGAGGATAATATAAAGGCTGTGAGGAAATTCTTAAGTGGTAAATTAGATCTCTACCAATTTCTTTTGGAAATGGCCGGGCAAAGCTTCACATCCATTTTAAAGTAAGTCCAAAACAACTGAAATATTCCCACATCCATTCAAACCATAAAGAAGTTTCATGGCCTTAAGACCTCATTAGTCTAGAATACCACCAAATTCAATTCCTTAAATCTCCACAGGAAATAAAAAGCCACCTTGATCACTTAGTCTATTTAGAAATTTAAAAGAGACAATTTGGGTTGTATGAGATATTAAGGCCTAGATTCAAAAATTGCAACAACTCTACTTCAATATGATATGAAATAATTATATAAAGAATGACTCATATTGAACAAAATATGAAAAAAGAAACTTCACAATAGTATATTAAATGTGCATTAAATTGAAATTATTTAATTCTAATAAATACTAAAAATTGGTATTCTATACTCAAACTTGTGTAAGAATAAATGGAATCCACACTCTTAACATCCCTTTTTGATAAGAATAAATAGAATCCACACTCTTAACATCACTTATTCAATCCTTAAAAATTTAACAAAAATTTAAAAATCTATCCAGAATTTTTGAACAAAATTAAAATTTTAAAAGTCTATACAGACTTTTCGAACAAAATTGACGAGGAAAAAACTAAAAACAAAAAAACATTTCCTGAATTAGCTAGACTGGCGATAAGTAATATAGAATTGAACACAACACAATGATTATGTTTGGCGTGCATCTAAAAATGACTTTCAAATCTCCACGGTTGCTGCAGACACGATCATGCCCGCAAAGCCCTCCCCACCATCGTCGTTAACTTCAATAAACTGTTACTAGTTTATTTTTATTTTAATTGTTACATGTGAGTTAAACATAGAATGAATTACATATCATGTACTATCAATTCTATTATTTTTACATGACATCTATCTTCTCCATATTAATCATGGAATGAATTACATGTCTCTCTAATATTTAAATGTGTTATACTCTACAACATGGTGTAAATATAGACATTTCTTATGCCCAATTAGCTATATAGTTAACTATCACAAGTGTGCTTATAACAATTCTTTGATGAGAGCTATTCAATCAATCTCCCATTCACAAAGGAATGGATGGTGATCAATGGCCATGATGGATTTCATGTATTGAAAGCAAATATTTAATAATTATTACAATGCTTAATCGTGTTATGGGTGGAGTGATGGAAAAGTGCTAGTAATATTCTATAGAAAGAGAATCTTATAAGCAAGAACCTTTAGAGAAGTGGCCACCACAAGAATCACTATGGAAATTATTAAAGATGTTTTATTCATTCTTTTGAGTTAAGAATTCATACAAAATGGTTCTAACAGTTGTGAACATATGTAATACCCTTAAACCCCAAATGGTTTTTTAAATGTGCATATGATATTGATGTTCAAGAGTAGTTGTATGTTAATTATATTGGTAAGAAAATTTATAGTAAGGCATTTGAGGAGGTATAAATGTGCTTTAAGGCTAAGGCGACTATATAGTGAGGACAAAGGGCTTGTGTATTAAAGGACCAATGAGTATGAAATATGTAACAAGTAAGACACACATACATCATGACTATAAATTAGGGAACAAAAAAGAGTATGGGGAACAAGGACTCCCCAAAAGAGAAAGGTGATGTGGTGGAACCTCGAGAAGCTTAAGGGAGGAAATAAATCTTGGAAACCATAGGTCTCTAAGAAATTCCTTACCAATCGATTTAGACATTCTAGACATAGTGGCAGAACTTGAGGGATTATGAGTGCGGAGAAGGGGGTGCACTACATAGGTGTGGGGCTCATGAGGGATGTGAGCATGTTGGTTGGATGCTATAGGTTTTGGTACTTTGTTTATGTTCATATTCGATACTCTAAACGTAACTGATTTGGATAGTTATAGTTGTTGGCATTGTAAAGTCAGGGCCCCACCTCAAAGGTGACTAGTTACTAAGGGAGCTGGAGTAGTGCAATCTATGGTTAGGTGGTGTAACCCAGGTTTGTAGCTAGTAGATGAATGTTGTGGGCTTTAACCCTATATATAAACTACTGCAAACAAGTTCTTAAAATAGAAAAATAAGCAATGGAGAGAACATAAAACAAATATACACAGATATTTTCCCCTACATCCCAAAACCAAGACTACTAGATTGATTTTTCATTATATTACTTTCAATGTTACAATACATATATATACATTTTGATTAAGAATTCATAAACCCCAATAGAATAACCCTTGATTAGAACATAACCATAGTTCCCTTGACTAGATCTACAAAATACCATGGGTAGAAAACAATCATGTGCAAAACCTATGCGCAAAAGCATGGGTAGGTCCACCCATCGTCTTTGGGTCTGCTCCCCATCTTTGGTAATTCTAGAGTGGTTAAAATATTGGACTGGTTCCTACTTTTAGATTCTTTCTTGGTGGATAATATAAAGATAAATCAAGGAATTTCTTCAAGTGGTAAATTAGATCTCTACCAATTTCTTTTGGAAATGGCCTCCACTGTGGGCAAGCTTCACATCCATTTTAAAGTAAGTCCAAAACAACTGAAATATTCCACATCCATTCAAACCATAAAAGAAGTTTCATGGCCTTAAGACCTCATTAGTCTAGAATACCACCAAATTCAATTCCTTAAATCTCCTAGGACATAAAAGCCAGCTCCTCGGCGCCATCTCGCAGTCATAAATGTAAACACTCTTCACCAATCTCCTCGGCGCCATCTCGCAGACTCGCCAGCAATGGGAGGTAGCCTTTCCCAGGTGCCCTTCATAGGGTCGTATACCGTTACTATATATCTGTCATTCATATCTCTGATATCTTCTTGAATCAAGCAAATAAGTTGTTCGCTCACCCCACATTTCTTCCTGTCAGCATAAAACGTAGGGCTACTGAGTATAGCCTCCCAGCTGTTGCACACGGCTCTCAGCGTATCGTGTGATGCGTAAGGCACCCTTACCAAACACTGCCGAACCACATCCTCGGGAATAACCTCCATTAAGGCACTCTAAATACACCACTTTCCAGATCGATCAAGTTTATCCAAAGCTTTACCACAGTACATAAAGAAAAACAATATGAAAGACGGTAGATCAAAATATAGAAGTGCAGTTAAATATATAGTGTAGATGTGGGGAAACCTAATTTCACACCGACAAGAAAGGGAGTTAAGTGATAATATTATTTAGTGGTAATATGAAAATATATAATTTTTTAATTCAAAATATAAGTAGAGGGAAGCATTTAATTTAAATTTTTTATTTAGTGGTAATATGAAAATATATAATTTTTTAATTTATAATATAATTAAAGGGAAGGATTTAATATAAATTTGACCAGTCAATACTTTGACATGGGAATGCTTTACCGAAGAATGTTTTATTTAAAGTATATAAATTTTATTTATAGTGATAAATGGCACGAAATGATTATTTAAAATCTAGTTATATAGATAAATGGCATGAAATGGATTAGTTAGTGGAGTAATTTACGGATTTTTTAATAGATAAAGTATTTCAACACATTTTTTTATGGTATTTTTCAGGTATTCTATGTTAATTTATTATTATTGTTTTATATTTGGAGCTTTTAATTTTAGGGGTGTATTTTACTTATTGTTATTAATTATAATGTGAGGATGATAAATATTAATAATATAAAAGGTGAATTTGAAAATTTTCTAATAATAACTATAAAATTGGTACATGAGAGTCCTTTAATTGTGGGACCATCAAATTGGTGCATGAAAGCCCCTTGATTGTGGCATGGTTAAATTGGTCCATGAGTCCCTTGTTTGTTATACAAGGGACCCGTCTCTCACTAGCAATTTGAATGCTAAAGTCTATTGAGGTGTAGCCAATGGTTCTTAGCTGAAGTGGTTGGGATTCTGGCTTGCACATGTTCAAGTCTTTGGAGGTATGATGTAGTGTATACTAATTAGGCTCAAGGAGTGGCCAACCCCACGAAAATTTTACTTCGTTCGTGGTTAATACAGGTCGTCTCGACACAAGCTTAGTTGTTAGGTATTTTGTGTAAAATTATATATATATTCAGGTGTACAAAATCTACCTCCCCTTTAGATTAGAACCTATGAGCTATAAATGAGTACAAAGAGTGGAAAGTTAGAAATCGAATTAGTTATATTCTTCCAAATTATTCACAAAGCGAATTTAGAAACGAGGTATGAAAATGAATGAATATTCCTAAAGGGAAGAAGTGTGACACCTCTCTTGTTGACCGAGTTGTGGAAGGGAGTTTCATGGCCCTTGGATCACTAGATGATAAGGCTGTAATGCTTTATAGTGATTGGATCAACTAAGCCATGAGAGAAATGAGTTGCTTCGAGTGAGCTTTCCTCATATGGGTAACTACTTTGAGAGCCATTTGTCTGGCCCATGTGTTGTTCCACCTTGGTGAGCTCAATTGCTCGTGTATATATACCACATTTTCTTCTATTTCTCCTTTAAATATATGATGATCTCATCTCACATTAGTCTTCCTTATGTTTTTACATGCTTCAACCATGTTATGTCAACTACTATATGGTACATATTATATTGCAAATGCAATTACATATGTCACACTATACTTTCACATACGAGATACTATGTTATCATGGTTTATCTTGTTCACTTTAGTTTCTAACCTAGGGTTAAAAGTTTACCAAGGGAGTTGGTTATGTAAGTTACGGTTTGAATATTTAATTTTTCCTATGGTTTTAGGAGAATTGCATGAGAGTGAAAATTATTGTAAATAGGAGAGAGTTCGAGAGTATTTTGGAAGAGTTTAGATTTCAGGGTTAGTTAGATATCATCTAGAGATAAGGGATTAGGTGAGAATTTTTATGGATCATGATTCATATTGTGGGAGTTTGTTTAGGATCTAGAACCTACTTTGGGTTCAGACCCACTTCTATAAATCTAGGAGAGCCCTTGAGGCTTGTAAGTGAATGAGAGTGAGTAATGATTAGGAAAGGAATTCTCTTATCAATATTTATTTATTAGTAAATTATTCATCAATTGTGAAATATGTTACTGTGTATATTTTGGAGTGTTTTTTGTGTGTGTTTTGTTATGCTGAGCTAAGCTTGCACCATCATTTTGGTATGAGCCATAGAACTATGTGTTAGGTGGTGTGATTAATTCCCAAGTTGTATGGAAACATAGAGCTATGTGTGAAGCATAAGAATGGCGTTGTAATTGTGTGTACATACAAAGAAGCCGTTATGATGGAGTTGAATTGAAAGAGAGTGTAAGATATGTGAAGGTATGAGATCAAAGAGATCAATGTGAGAGTACGTAATTATAGATATTATGAAGGCCGTGTTAATACGTAACATATTTCCAAGGAGTGATTAGCGTAGTTGTGAAAATCATAGGTGACCTTTGGTGAGTATAAGTGTGCAATATAAGTGAATGTTGAGCGGGTTGCAATGTTGGAGAGAATGAAACTGTTGTGATGCATCAAAATTCGTACGAAGCTATAGCCTCGCATTTTTGTTGAGCCTATCTTGAGATCATGTGAGAGAAAAAGGTTCTTAAATCAAACTAAGGCACCTTGCCGTGGCTCAATAAAGGCAAGCAGAGACTCATATAAAATTTGATAATTTAAAACTATTATAAGAGGGCTTAAAGATTTATATTGTAGCATTAACATTCAATGTTGCATTTGGTGAATAGGAAATAGTAAGGCAAAGGTAATAAATGTAAATAGTAAAGGTAAATGCGTTGTATTAAAGGTGAACAAAAATAGTAAAGGTAAAGTTGAGAAGTAAATGATAAAGGTAAATTGGTATTGAATTAAAAGGGTTATAAAACATAAATAAATTGTAATGGATCATGGTGGTTTTTATGAAGATAGAGAATAATTTCTCATGGAATTATATACTATTGAGGTTATTTTAATTGTTGAAGTGGTTTTTCTATGATCTACGAAGTGGGACCATAAACCACAAGTTCCAACATCATGTTCATTAAAAAACTTGAAATAGCGAGAGATTGGTTTGCTAATAAGTCAAATTCCTTGTAATTGGGTGGATATTCATAGAACTCGACACTCAAAGTCGGTAAAATTTATCATAAAGACAATTTAAGGGAATATTGCAATGAAAAAGATGAATATACCTATGGATGTACATTTCATAATTTAGAGAAAATCCACATTGATGCCATAAGAGTTGGCATAAATGATGAAGAATTGAATCGAGATACCTTATGTTTTGAATCGACAATTGATGTGTGGATGCGGATGTGTTAGAGATGATGGGCGACACTAATTTTGTTCATCACGGGGATGAAGACCAATATTTTGAAATAATTTATGAAAGTGTTGTAAATGCTTATAAAATGCGAAGAATAATTACAATTTCTAAGAAGATGTTGATGGAACCTGAATCTAATCAAATTGTGAATAAGGAAGAAATGTTCAATCTAGTGAAAATTTGGAACACGAATGTAATTCACAATTTAATATTAAATATGATGAATTGATATTACAAGCTAGTAACAATAAACTTCAATGAGAAACTGGGTCGATATTGACATTAAATAATTAAGGAAAGCGATGGGAAAATAACATAAACCAAGATATTTGAAGAGCGTAAATACAACAACATGATACATTTGACTACTCGAATATGCATAAACAAATAAAGGAGGATAATTGCAACACAAAATTTGGAAAGACGGCAATTAAAATTCATAACCATTGAAACATAACAACAAAGAATGGATGATCAACAACAAAAACTAAATTTTGGGATCGAGAGCTTAATCAATTTAAGAATAAATATGGTCGGGGAGACAAGGAATTTATTTTACCTAGGGAGTCTAATACATGAGCATCTTATTTTGTATTTATTATACATTTTAATATATAAAATCTTAGAGAACTCTAGATTTTATGGATATTTATAAATTTGTTGGAACTAAGTAGTTGGGATATATTCCCTAAAATTGATGGGGGATTTCTCTCAACTTCCTCAAAATATCTAGGAAGGGTTCTCTCTTTTGAGAAATTCGATATTTTTCCTCCTCGAATAAAATAGCCATGCAATTCATTTGTAAAGCCAACTTTTGGAGAAAAATTAACATAATAAGATTTTATGTTTTCTCGTATGTTAAGTATTCCTCTTAGCTCTGCATCAATTTATTTAGTTTCTCTAATATGGTTTCATGTATGTGTTTCTTTAGTTTCTCTAATATGGTTTCAAGTATGAGGTTTTTTCTTTGACATGGTGTTATTGTTTCATATGTGTTCTTTCAATGTGGTGGGAATTCTATGTAATATAATAATGTATAATAGGAATCTAGATTTTTAAATTTTGTTTCTAAGTGGATACCATGGTGGTCACTTCATGAGCCATGTTATACTATTAGAGAACTCCATAGAACATAGAATACTTAATATCCCAACTATACATAATAATTCGCATCTTTCTTTTTTCACTTAAATTCTATACATCATATTTTCCAAAGCATTGTTAGATTATCATAGTCATCCATCTAGGTCCTAATAAAATTCATGAAGACCCATGTGTAAGATCATGAAAGTGAAAAAAAAGTGAAATTTCTTGAGCTAGTAACATGTATAAACAATTAAAAGCCTTAATATAAGAATGTTATAGCTATGTTAGTTCACTATAAAAATCCTAACCCCTAGGCATATGCTTAATAATGCATACTCAAAGAAAGAAAGTAAAAGAAACCAAATGTTACTTCAAATGAAAGAAAGAAAGAGAAAAGAGATGAATGAAAAATGGGATAGTAAAACAAAATACCATCTGTGAATTCTACATCTAATTCATCCTCATGAAGGCTGTCATGGATGTAAATGAAGGGACATAAATATTGAAATCTAGCAAAATAAGACCTACACATTATATATGACTATGAAATTTTACTCATGAAGTTCCCCCATTCTACTCCCATGAATTATCCATCACATTTATTGATCCAAGCGGCTCCAGAGACACCCTAAGGAGACCAAGAGGGCTAATGATATGTCAAAATTCAAAATGAGTGGATTACCCTCGAACTAGGTTCGAGGAGTTGAAGTAATCGTCACCCTTATTTCAACGGTATGAGCAGAGATCTCCAGTACGAGCACATATGGAGAAGTTAAGAGCAAGTCAAAGTTTTGGTCAAAGTTGGGCACGGGCCATGTTTAACTATCCCACAAATTCACTTTGTCAATCGGACGAGGAAGCCAACTCCCAAAGAGCTAAATTATGGCCTTGTTAATTTTGAATGACCCTTAATTTCATTAAAATGAAAAAAAAACCATTATTTTTAAATAAAAAAAATATTAAAAAATTGAGTGAGCGAGCCATGACCCCCACCACCCCCTGGACTTATTATATCGAAATATTAAATGTGGAGCGTGGGCCATGACCCTGCATTTGCCCCCTCATGACCACGACCACAATGTATATTTAGCCCCATATGGTTTTTGTTAATACAACGATATATCTATATATATATATATATATATATATATATATATATATATATATATATATATAGATATATGCAAACAATTATGTGGGTGGGTGGGCCACCTACGATGGACCCGACCCACGCCAATCCCACATCCAAAAATATAACATAACGGTCGAAGCCGGTGGGAGTTGAACCCGGCGCGAGACCGGTCACACTTGCGGCGCTCCGCAACAACCAAACCTCATATTAACACCAACGGCTATATTTATATAACAATGTGCCCAAAGAATGCCAACGGTTATTTTTTAAGGCATATGCGCCCTATTAGCATGCAAATATGGAGAGGCGGGATTTGATACCTTGACCTCTCCACCTCCAATCGTCCACCTTAACCACTAGGCCATGGGTGGAGGCTTTGTAAAGTTTGCCACCCCGCCACCTTATAAACCCTCAATTTTTGTGTGTCCGGGGCAGAACGGAGGACGAGGCGAGAATGGAGCGAGAACGAGACGGAGGGCTCGAACGAGAAGCAGAGAGATGGGTTTTGGAAGTACATTGGAACCATGACATATCTCGAGGCATAATGATGGCGAGTAATTCGAGATAATGAATATTCCTTTGATGCCCAAATATTCATTAGGAGTAAAATATCTTGTTGTGAAAATGCATTCAAGTTTATAGTAATTTTTTTAAGATTTTTGTAGGGAATGCAATGTCGAGGAATTCGGTCTGCTTTTGGAGCAAATGATTTCTGATTCCCCATAGAAGAGAATGTTGATAATCTTGAGGGAATCTTCTAGATTCCTTAGAGCCGAAATTCTCTGTAGATGGAATGAGGTCAACTTTATACTCATTCTTCTCGAATTTCGCAAGGATATAAATGGTGAGGTCAGATTTGTTTTTGAGTTGTAGATTTTCAGTCGGTCGTGGAGCAACATATTGCGAGGAATTTATGGGGAATATAAAGATTCTTCGTCCTAAATTTTGACATTGTCAAAATTCAGAAAATTGACAATCGATCCTACACCTCTCGATTGACACACGAATCTAGTCTTTGTAGTTAGATTTTCCATAAGAGCCATATTTTTAGGCCATTTTCAGTGGAGTAATGGTGTCGGACTTAGTGTGGGTAGTCGATTCATATCATTCGACTCCATGATTTCGATGGTGCATTCAGATCCAGCAGAAACCTATTCTTCAACCAACATCAAAGTTGAGGTATATGAAGTGTTGTTTCCATGCTTCGTGATTGTTGAAAGATGTTTTATGTCGAGTCGGTTCTGTGATGTATGATTAAAATATTCATTTTTATGTCATGTGATATGTACTCATCATGGATGGTCATTTATGTTTTGACATCCCTTGTTTCGTCGATGTCGGGATACTCTTTTTCATCATGTATTGGGTTTTCATTACGATAGGAGGTTTGTTATGAGTAAGAATTCCTTGTAGCGGAACGTCTCGTGGAGAGACTTTGCCACTCATGTCTAAGGCATGTTTCCTTGTATGACAAGAAAGCAACATCCATGTACATCATCTCATTTTCCGGCCACCAAATGAAGTGGGCAACACAATCAAGTTACGAGGCCCAAAGACGTAGTTGATCCAGATCTTTTTTTTGAGATGTATAAAAGAATTAACATGTTGAAATTGTAGCTTTTAAAACAAGAAAATTTAAAGGCATAAGCGGGAAAAAGAGAAGCAATTAACATCATGCACGAACACAGAGTTGATATTGGAGTTTGTCTGGGGAGGGACTACGTCTATAGGGCTGCTCTAATAGTGGGAGGCCACACTTTCATTAAATGGAAAAATAGAGAGGCTCTGAAGTACAAAATGAGAAATTACACTATGCACCTTGTCCCCGGAAATGGCGAGAAAATTGCGGACCTCTGCTTGACAAAATGGGCAGCACCGTTGGTTGTGGCATGAGGTAGGTATTGAATCCATATAAAACTTGCCCCAATCGAGACAAAGTGAAAATGCGGCCCCTACAGAAAGTGGCTCGAATCATGGTTCTATCCCCTCACGCACCCAGCATTCCAGGTTCCCGCGCCTCATTTTCCGTGCCCGCTCTGTAGTCCTTGAGCGCACAAATGAATAAGAGAGTTTATATAATAAAGTGTGGGCGGATTCTTCAAAGCGACCGTTGGGCTGAGGATTGGTTTGAATGCATTGTTTGGGCGGAGGTCGGGTGGTCAAATCAGGCCACGCCATAAAGGCCGGCTTGCAATGTTTTGTTTAAACCACATTCCATTTATTTACTTGGGCGTTGAACCGTTTAATATTTTAAACGCGTTTGAACCGTTTAAAACTCCGTTGAACGAATCGATGTGATGTGGGGGAGCGGACCCATATTGGGCGGCCCGCCCCATATGCAAATAGACCACGTATATATATATACGACCGGGATGTTGGTACGATGTGGACGTAGTTTGGTGGGGTTGACCATCGCCCCCAACAATATTTCTTTTAATATATATGGATTGGCATTGGGGTGGCGGGGTTGGTGGCCGCCACCCTTATACATATTTTTTGTTTTTATTGTTATTTAAAACAAACGGGTTTTTAACCTTCAAATTTTGACCGAAGAGTGCTTTTAACGGTCCCACAAATTCGCAGAATCTAGCCGGAGGTTGGTCAGATCCGGTGGCCAGGTTTAAATAAAATTTTGCCTCCTTAGTCTTTGCCACATCACCAAGTCAACCTGCGAACTTTGGCTTGCTCTAACTCCCCTTCATACGGACTCGGGGGTGGTGCGAGTGCATGCCGTTAGTTCGGAGATTTCGAGATCTACAACTTGAACTTGGTTGAAGGATTTTGAACACTTTGATTTCTGAGCCTTGTACTTAAACCATTTGTACATTGTGCTGTTTAATCCACCTCGATCATTTTCCTCCCCACTAAAGAACTTTTGGACCCCAAAAGCCTCATCGTCAACGAGGCAAGTGAGGGAATTGCTCCCTCACCTTCTCCTTTCAGAAGCCATTTGGCTTTACTTGAGTCACATCCTTTGAAACCAACACGGAATGCTCCACATCTCCTCGTCGCGAAGTCTCGGTCCTTCGATCGAGAATGATGTCCTACGCGGTTCATCGAGATATTACGGTGCAAAGTCATCACTTTGTAGGAACTGATCCTACCTCCCTCGGTGTCATAATCAATGGGGTTCATAAGGATTTCGTTTTCAACATTCACAAGCGAGTACATCTGCATATCAGAAGCAAGTCGGAAGGTCGGAAAGCATTATTCCCAATCTTCTCCAATATGGTAAAGGGGACCATCTTGGATTGGTCGCGATTTCTTACCTTCTCCTTCATTCGATCCTTAACGATGCTGGAACCACACTTTGTGCCGCCAACTTGAAATTGATGGTCAACTCGGTGCTTATCATGTCGGGCCTTATATGGGGCAGCTCTTCTCTAGCTGCTCTTGCACTACTTCGAATCGTACGAATCATTTGAGAATGAACCGCTATGCTTTATCCACACATCATCACGCCCACTGGCATCTTCATCCCTTCCATAGATCATGTCGAAAGGGTCCTTTGGTAATGTAAAGCATGTCTCAAAAGGTGAACGCTCGCGTAGAGGGAGTGCCTTTCGGTTGTGGCGTGTTGCACATATGGAAAATTTATTCATCCCACAACTTGGGATGTTCTTTAAAAACAGCCCACTGTAACAAGTGTACCACGGTGCGATTAACGACCTACGTACGTAGTCGGTTTGTGGATGGAATCTTGTGCTTCTCTTCAACTTGGTATCCATCGTCGCCACAAAGTAGTCCAAAACTCTCCCAAAACGAGAGTCTCGGTCGACACAATCGGCGTGGGCAACCCAAAGTGGACCAAACATGCGAAAGAAAAGACAAACGTTACTGCTCAGCGAGTACCCTTTTTATAAGGCATCAATATGCACATTTTGCTAAAGCATTCGACGGCAAACAACATACAAATAGTCGTGACCGCTTGCCCCTGTGACATGGGCAAACCTCCTACAAATCCATCGACACACTTTCCCATGGTGACCGGGAATAGGGAGTGGTGTATGAAACCCGAGTTTTCTAATGAGGGCTTTGAAGCAGTTACATCCACATCCCTTTGCAAAGCGGGTTACAATGTTTTTCATATGGGGCCAAAAACAAAACCTTTGCAAATCACATAAGGTTTTCAACACAAAGTGACCCGGACACAAGAGAGGTATGCGCCTCTCGAATTACATGTACCCTTCTCTTTGTGGGTATGCGCAATTTACGAGTGATACTGTGACTTCCCACACTGGAAATGATAGTTGTCCACATGTGAACCATGAGTTAGTTTTGCATAAGCTTCTTTAAAGTCATCATCGTTAGTGTGTTTGTTCAACATAACTTTCAAAAGATAATGGCGCATTATGCAAAATAATAGAAGCGACGATAGGAGGCGAGAGAGCATATACTGCTACTTTGTTACTAGTGCCCTTCTTATGTACATTACCAGATGAAGTACTTTGTAAAACCCCATCCACCTGAAATAGCGAGATTGTTGTAGCTTGAGTACGTGTTGAAGGTCACTGGTGATGATCGTGTGGATGATGGTCTCCTTGCCCGATCGGAGTAGTGTTTCCACTTTTTCACACTTTGGACCAAGGCATACAACTCCTTGTCATAAGTGGGGCAATTTAATACAGCACAGGAGAACTTCTCCGAATGGTAACAAATCGGCTTCTTCGCTTTGCAAAGTGACTCCCATGGCGTACCCACGGCATCGGTTTCGATCTCGAGGCTGCTTCCGGAGATCGGGTAAAGCCGGGGCCCGGTGCGATTGCTGATTTTCTCTTTCGGTGCTTCGAAGGCCTTCTGCTGTTTTCCTCCCCGAAGAGCTTGTTTGATACTTTTCGAGTGTGTGAGGTGATGCAATAACGGAGAAGTTGGAAATGAACCTCCTCCAGTCTTGTGCGCACCTAAAACTACGGACCTCTTGTTACATTAGTGGGCTTGGAGCAATTTACAATCACCTCAACTTTTGAGGGTCTATTTTGCAACTGACCATTAGACAATATGACCAAAGGTAAACCGAAAAGAGGTTTTCCCAAACTCACATGACAACTTTACATACAATTTTTCTTTCTTTAAACATCAAGCACTTTGATTACATGGCACATGTGTTCCTCCCAAGTCCTACTAAATACAAGAATATCATCTAAATACACGAGACAAACTCATCAATGAAAGGCCTAAAAGATCATTCATGACCCTCATGAATGTGGTGCGGAGCGTTGAAAAGTCCAAATGGCATCACCATCCATTAGACAACCTGTTTGGTCTTGAAGGCGGTTTTCCACACATCACCTTTCTGCCAATTGAGCACAGTGACCAAATAGCCACTACGCAAATCCCAATTTGGTGAAATAAACAACATTTTTTAATTGATCTAATAAATCATCGAAATGCGAGGGAGAGGGTATCGATTTTTCACCGTGATTTTTAGTGCAGATAATCACGCACATCCTCCATGCCATCTTTCTTAGGCACTAACACGATCGGCGAGCCACAAGGAGAAGTACTTGGCCGGGACGCGCAGTTCCAACGGTTTCACCTGTGCTTGCTTTTTGATTTCCTCCCATTTCGATGGATGACATCACAGCCACATACCAATGTTTGGTAATGGAGCATCATGTTGCAAATGGATCTCATGTTGGATCCCTCGTTTGGAGGCAAACCTTGCAGTTCTAAAACAACTCTCACCATAGTTTAAATAACATCACATAATTCTGTTTATGAGCTAGATCACATCCTCGGAAAGCATCGGTTATTTCTTCATCCTTTGCTCTCACAACCATGAGCAAACACCCTTCTTGGAATTCACCGGTCTCTTCCTCGTCACCTTGCCTGAGGTGGCACTTGACTTTGGTTTGATGAGCTCTTACAATGTATTCTGCCCCATCTTTAGTGATTTGGTATTTATTTTCATGGCGAGAAAAGCACTTTCCTATCATAAAGATAGGGACTCCCCAACACAATACCCACGAATATCAATGGTATTACCTCCAATTCTACTTCATCTACCGGCTTAGAAACGACCAACAAATTTTACCTTACAACTGTGCAGGTTACATTTAGTTTCACTTTATCATGTATCCATCCAAGCGGATAAGGTTTTGGATGAGCTTAACTTCCTTCTTTAACCAAGGATTACAAAATAAAGGTTTGCTTGAGAGCTGAATCAAGTTTCTACTTTTGCATGGTTTATAACAACTCTAATATGAAACAACTCAATTCTCTTACGTTCATTGAAAGAGGCTCATTTGATGTACTAGTGCTTTCATGTGATTCGAATCATAAGAGAAGTGGAGTACCTTTTTCCCTATTTCTTTTGTGATCAGTACCTCATCCTTTTGAGGTAGGATCAAGGTCTTTCTTTGTGCGGTTGCTACGAATCTTTATACCCTTTCCTCCATATCTCTTCGACTTCTTTCGGATAAAGTTTCCAACAATGATCGTCGTCATGGCCTTCCTTTTTGCAGTGAGTGCAATAAGGCTTTTCTCCTTCATCCTTCTTTGTTGGCGCCGTTCTTCTTTTCAACCTTACGCCAAGCACCAAGTGTTGGCTCGGTCTCGATAAGGACAAGCTGATTTCCTTCTGTTGGTGCTCCATTGTCCTTATCCGAGTCAGATGTGTCTGATGTATGTGTTCTTTTGTATCCCCCACTGTCTAGTGTGCCAGTTCCCATAGCCTGCTGAGTCTTTGCGGTGGCATCGAGCTGCTCTTGCATTTCCTGTTCTTGTGTGCCCATGGAAGTATCTGTTTGCTGATTCTCATGTGGTGTTGGTTCCACCTCTTCTGCCTGTAGTTCTGGTTCTTCAGATGGAAATTGCCACCCTTTTGCCGCTTTGCCTGGTTTCTTCTTTTTCCTGTTATCCCTTTTAGCTGCCGGACATGAGATTTGTAGGTGGCCTGTGCACCTGCATATCCTGCATCTGAAAGCTGTATTCTCATAGTCTAAATGTTGTGTCCATCTCTGTTGTTTGTTGTTCAGCATAATGGACTCAGGGAGTCCCTTGCTCAAATCAACCTCCACACAGATTCGTGCGAAGGTGAATATGCGCTCTTCCAGGCGTTGAGTGTCAGTTTTAATGTATCTGCCAAGGGTATTTCCAATGCAGCCAAGAACATTTTCATTCCAAAAATGTAGCGGGAGGTTGTAGAGCCGAACCCAGACCGGCATATTGGTCACCTCCATGGAGTTTGCATCGAAATTTGGGAACCATGGTGTAATGAAGAGTCTCGTGGAGCCCCAGAACCATGGTCCCGTGCTGATGATGGCATCTCTGACCTCAGTGGATGTAAATTTGACAATGAAATACCCCTTTGAGCAAAGGTGTATTTCACAGTCCATAGTCCAATTTGTAAAAATCCAATGGAACAACTCCATTGGTTTGGGCCAGAAGCAGTTGAATCTACCGATAAGTGCTTGGGATTCATAGGCAGTTCTATGCATGTCAATATCTTGACTGTCTATGTTTAGTTCAGGCACGCTGTCCTACAGTTCTACAATATATGGCTTGGGGGAACTTTCAGCAGGGGCAGCAGGAGCTGAGGGAATGTTCTTCTCCCCCTGTAATACATTTCTATATGAACCTTTGGTGGGTACTATTTTGGATGGACCAACACCCGTGGAGGGTCCATGTGCCCTGTTTTGGCCCATCATTCCACCCCTCAGTCTGAGATTGAGGCAGATGGAAGACCCAGAGACCATGGAATAGTCATTTGCCGAGCAGTGGTTAGCAAGTGCTTTCCCCCCAAAAATTAGAGACTGTAAATGAACAGGGTACCCTGCCTTTGACTGTATTGCTTCCTTCAGGTGTAGTATTGAGTCTACTGTTCTAATCCATATAATAAAACAGTTACCTACAGGAGGCATAATAAACACTTGGAATGGAGTCGGGCCTACCTGAGAGTCAATGTAGGAGATACGTTGGCTGCGTTCTTTGTCTGGTTGCATCTCATCGTGGGCCTGTACCTGGCCCAAGAGTACCGAATGCAGCCTCAGAGACCGCTTGAGGTCGACTGGTCTTGTGACAGCATCTTTGGAGTAGCAAGTGGGCTCAAGCAGCCTCTGATAAATATACAGCTGAGGAAACCGCAAAACAGAGGATCCCCAAGAGCGCAGGTCCGATGCCCAATGTCTGCCCATCATCGAGGTCCAGGGCGTGGTTTTGTAGTCCGGAGTGTGAGTGGAGAAGTCGAACAGGATCCTCTCCCAAAAGACGAGAAAAACTGGGAGCCCAGCGTGGGTAATCGACAGAAATAGCAGGGTGTAGTGCTCACTGGCACCATGTGAGGTGCAGCAGAGCACCAAGTCTGGCTCTGGTTCAACACCGCAGCCATCCAAGAACCCATGGTGCTCGCAGTGCTTGATAGCATACTTAGCAATGGTATTTGATAGCCCAGACAGGCGCCTTTGCCCCTTTCTGTTGGGGCTGCAGGTATTCCAAGACTCTGTCACTTCCGATAAATAAAAACCTTTAAACACAGATGGTTTTCCAGCCCAAAAGAAGTCGTGAGGAACAGCACCGGGAATGGTAAGTCGCATGCCCTGGAGGCACCCCCTGTGCAGAGATCTCCAGCCAGCGGCGACGATGGGGGCCTGTAAACCTAGAACGATAAGAAAATCTCCCGCGCGCTCCATTTTCTCCCAAATCGAAAGAAACATTGCATGTTGCTATATACATATATGTATCTATGATTTTTGAAATCATGCTAATGTATATGTCTAAGTTATTTCCTATATTGAGACATTTGTTTGCTAAGAATTTCGTGTGCGAGCAGTTGTAGGGTAACATGCAGGACACAACATGACAAGGTGGAAATTGGTGCAAACACACACACACACACACACATTTTCTATTAATTCAATAACAATGGAATATGTATGGAAATGCATGGAAAGATCGATACAACAAGTGAAAAGTAGCTTGTGAGAGCTCTTGAGCATTTAGACCAACAACATGTAATGTTGGAAGAGGAGGGAGGAGGAGGGGGTATTCCCTCAAGGGCCTTTGATAAGCATTGAAGTATCCCTCCTCAGAGAAATTGGAGGGGATTTTCAACTTTAAAATTCTGCCACAAAACTTTAGAGAGGGCTCAAGTTTAGATTTTACACATGACATGTTGAAAATAACATAATTCATGGGAATGGGTTTATATGGGAGCATTGGATGTTTCATATGTTCTAGCACCTTGTTGTTGGCTACTTTTCTCTATTTTCATTTTATTTTTGATTTTTTTTATTATTGACTAAATACATGACCATGCTACCTTTTAGTTGCGATTTATGTTGTTGTAATGGTTCTTTTTTTGCCCTCTTTCCGTTTTGATCTTGCCTTTCATATTTTCATGTTTTGGGGCCTTGGGAGAACTTTTTGGGTGTGGTAGGAAGCCATGGAGCTCCGAGAAAATGTTGAGGGGAACCCAATAGAGTTATGTGACAAATGTAAGGCCCTGCATATAAACAAAGAGCAATGAAAGATGAGAAGGATTGGATATGGGGGCAAATGGGCCAGAAAAAGGCCATCATTTGAATATGTTGGAGCAATGCTCCCGAGTGTGAAAAAAGTATGAATAAGGATTATAAGCAGGCTAAGAATGGGCAGTGTGAACAAAAAAAAAATACAAAAATGGCAGTTGAAAGAACTGATAATAATAGCAATGTGGAAAAAGGATAAAAAAATAAGGAAGGAATTGGATAAAGAATTCCTTTGGCAATTATTGTTGAAATTATATACATGATTTGTATAAATAAAGGGATTTCTCAAAACTGTGAATATATTTGACACATGTTAATGTGTGTTATGTCCATGAATAAGTGGACAATGATATGATAGCCAAGTGGGCTGGTTGGGTCCATGGGATTAATGGACAAAAATATGGCAGCCATGAAAATGGCACATAAAAGAGGTTCTCCCAAACTCAATCTCACTTGACATATGTGGATGTATGTTATAATCACAAATATGATGATGATTATCTGAGTGTATGTAAATCAATTCTTGGTGAAGAATGGATGTTTAAATTTATGTGATGCATATATGAATGACTTGTTGGGATAACATAAAGAAGTTATCCAAATAACATTATCTGTAGTGTGAGGAATCACTTGGGCAATGTTACACCATTTTTTGGTCATCTAACTCTTCATCAGTAGATGGACCCAAGGACACCATGTAAGACCAGTTTTACCCCAAGTAAAACTGCTTTCACTATGTTAATTAGGAAACCCCAAAAGGAATAATTAATTAAACCATAATTTAATTATTATTCCCAGTCATGTTTAACCCAAAAACAAAGAAATTAATGAGATAAACCCATAGTTATCTTATTATTTTCTAGAATAATTATTTAAATAATATTCCTTGTTAAATATGACCAAATCAACCACCATTAATTAAATAAATCATTATTTATTTGATTATATCCCAACCACTTCCTTAAAAAGATAAATAAATCATTTATTTATTTATTCTTCACTAATCAAGGGATTTGACCCAAGTCAAACACCTTTCCCTCCAACAAATAATAATAAAATATTCCATAGAGGTGGATCTAGATTTGATTAACATTATTTTAATCATGCACCAAGATCTAGAATGACCCAATATTTTGTTATAAATAGGAGGGTTTTCCCCATCATTCTTGACCTTTTGTTGCATATTAGATCACTCTGGATCTATACACTTGGTCTCATTTCTGCCATTTTGCTCCCATTGAGCTCTACCTTCTACATTGGGTTTTTCTACATCTACAAGAGAGAGAGAGCTTAGATCTGAAGTGCTGAGGACTACAAAGAACCCATCCCATTGAGGAGATCTGGATACACCTTCTTGTTTCCTCCCAGGTGCCCTGTAATATAAAAATTCATTCAAAAATCGTGTTCTTGTCTTATCTGTTGGATGCATGGAGCAAACTCTTTACTTTACTGCTTAATGTCTTTCCATTTATAGATCTGTTTGTTGCAGCATTTTAACTACTAATCGCAGATCTGAAGATGTTTGGCAGCCCCTATTGTTGTTAGGGCTATTAGTTATGCGTAGCTAAAGTGGTTCTTTTTCGTACACTTCGACGAAAAATTCATACTAACAAATGGCGACTCCACACGGGTTTTAAATTACGACCGCTGTCGTTTTTCATATTCCTGCATATCCAGCTACTTCAGGCCCTAGGGCTTCTTTTTTAGCTGCTTAGTTTTCTCTTTTTATGTCATTTTTCTCACATAAAACCCTAAAAACCTAAAATTTCTAACCTCCGTGTGTTTCTGGCCCTATTGCGCAGGTAAGCGACACCAGCCGCAACTGAGACGGCAACTTTTCAGAAAATCTGTCGCCGAAACAGCCGGAACGGGGGGGTCGCACCTTTTGGCCCAAAACCTGCGACCTGGACGCACCTTTTGGCCTGTTTCCTGTGACCTCAACTCAGATCAGGTCAGAACCTGCGACCTGCCTTTTTTCCAGCATTTTTTCTGTAATTTTTCTGGGTTCTGCTGCAGCCTCTGCCAGGGTTTTCCAGCCTCTGTCTCAGCCCGCCTTGACCAAGATCTGATCTGTTTTTACTCATCTAAGTGGGAACCCAGCCCCTTAGGGCTTTATTACCCTCCACTTTTTGTGGAAGAGTTTCAGCTGTTTCAGCCGTCGGTTTCAGAGCTTCAGCCCCCTCTTTTTCCAGATCTGTGACCTCACTTCCAGATCCATTGAGATCAGCCTCTTTTCCTTTCAAATCACCTCTTGTCGTTTTGTTTGGACCTCGTCGTTTTGTTTGGACCTCCTCTGAAGGCCTCCGCCTTGCCCCCCCGGTTTTTTGCTGATTTCCCTTTTCCAGCCACCTTGCCTCTGTCTCTTGGCTGTGATCTGCACCCCTTTTCTGCAGCTTTATCCTCCAGATCTCTGTCCCTTTTGACCCTAGATCTGTTGAGCTTCCTTTGTGTGTGTTTTACATAGTTTTCCCTTTCTTTTCAGCATAGTTGTGAGAGACCCACCTTCTTGGGTTAGATAGATGCATACGTAGCTGTTATTTTTCTGTTATTTCAGCATTTTATTCTATTCTCTGTAGGTTTATTTTCAGCTACGTCGCACACTTTTTCTTGCTCTCAAACAACGGAAAGGGTTTAAAAATTAAAATTAACGCACGCCACACACTGACCCTAAGTGAAGAAGCGCCTGGTTTACACCGCCTGGCAAATACTCTAAAATCAATTGTCACTGCACCTTTTCTGCCCTTGACCTTCTTGATTTTGTCCCTTTCTGCCCTTGTCGGTTTCCTTCTTCCTGTCATCATTGCGCCCCCAAGGCGCCTTTCCCGGAGACTTCTTGGCCTTCATCCTCAGTTTTCGGTTGATCGACCTGCTCCGCACCGCCGTCGTCGAGCCAGTCCACCTTCGAGTCCGCACTCCGACTCCTCTCCTGATTCATCGGGTCCCCCTTCTCCTTTCGGTTCTCCCCCTTTTACCTTCACCATGTCTGGACCAGGGCCTAATGCTAGCGGTTCTCCCGGCCCCAATGCCGGCCCTACTTCTAGCGGAACCGTCACAACCACTACTCCGGCCACCCCTGTGCTGCCGTACATTGCAGGCCTCAGCCTCCCCGATTTCCATCGGTTGATTAACGACCCCATTCACCATAATACTACCTGGCCCACTATGCCTACCAAGTTACCCTCCGATATCCCTAAGTTCGAGGGCCTTAATGGCGAAGACCCAACCAATCACGTCCGGTCTTTCCACATGTGGTGTTCCTCCAACTCCATTACCGATGACTCCATCCGTCTTCGTTTGTTCCAACGCACGCTTACCGACGAAGCTTCTAAATGGTATGTCGAACAGGCCACTTCTTCCCATACCACGTTCGAGACTCTTGCCCAAGCCTTTTTGTCGTACTTCCAGCTCCCTCTCCGATACGACACTGGCACGGAGCTCTTGACTTCATTTAAGCAATCCTCTTCCACACGCCTTTCTGCCCATGTTCAGGAATGGCGACGAAGACGGAGCTTATGTCGAGCCCCTCCCTTTGAAGATCGGGTTTACATGGACTGGTTCCTTCGCACCCTCCGGTCTCCCATCGGCAAAGATGTCGCCTCTCACTTTCCTCAATCTGAAGAAGCCGCCCTCCAAATAGCTTTAAAATATGACCTGATCTACGCTCAATCTGGTTATGTTTATACCGTTCTTCCTGACATTCCCAGGCCCGGTGGCGCTAACACCCCGGGGGCATCTCATTCCGCCGACGGTATCGTTGGATCTCTTTCCCACCCACCTGCCCACCCTCCTATGGGCTATGGTCTCCCTCAGGGAGGGGCCAGCACCTCAAGCACTCTTCCCCCTCCCGGCAACATGTATCCAGGATACGGCATGCCTCCTCCTTTTGCCCAACCTCCTGCTTACCTCAATGTCGCCCAACCCAACCCTTACCTTTATCCACAGCCTGGTGCGCCAGCTCCTCCAGCATATGCGCTTCCGCCTCCCTTGCCTCCTCCCAACCTGCAACAGCACTTACAACCCCCTCCAGGGCAAGTATTTGCACAGCAGGGTGCGATTAATCCCCCTTCTTCTCAAAGAAGGCGGAGAGGCAACCAAAACCCATCTGCCCCCGGTAACCGAGGACCCAATTCTGGTATGGACCCTAACACTAGCAACCAGCCTCAGGGCATTCCGCCCAGGCCGGACAGGCCGCTTCGCACAAACAAGCCCTGTTCGTGTTGCAGTGTTTACGGTCGCTACACTCACGATGTCCTCTCTTACCGGATGCGACGGTCTTGGGGTCTCGAAGCCACATTGCGCGGACAACACGCCTCCCCTCATGCTCCTCTGTGTGGCCACTACCCGACGGTGTGTTTACTGATCCTTTCCCTCAACAAGGATTCGTGGCTACCCAACCGCCCGACAGCCAGGTAGCCGCCCCCCCTTCCATTTCTGGTTCCTCTGATTACCAGATCCTTATGATGCACTCCGATCCTTCCCCATTCGTCGACCTTCACCTTCAAACTCGGTCTCGCCAGTACCCCAAGCCTCCTGCTCAGTCTGCTCCCGAGCCTCCCTCTTCAGGTTCTACAGAGCCTCTTTCGACATCCAGTGGCCCTTTACACATCCCTCAACCCAAAGTTGAGGTTCATCCAAATATTCCAAAGGGCCCATTACGCCGAAATGCTGCTTCCGGTCGAGCCGCTCAGTCATATAGTATCGTAGATGATTTGGCGCAATCCCCTGCTGCCATTTCCACACTGGAACTCCTCCAGTCATGCCCTTCTCAAAAGAAGGCTCTACTATCTGCCGTGGGCGCTGTTGATCCTGCTGATGACCAAATGATTGTTTTTGACACCACTCAATCGGACCATCCTCCTCTTCCTCCTTCCGTTGCTTTCCAAATCCCAGTCAAAATCCGGAACGCCACTGTATCCCGGTGTATAATTGATGAGGGGCATCCACCTGTGTGATGTCCGCTTCGGTTTGGAAGCAACTCGGATCCCCTGAGCTGGCCCCTTCCACGATCACCCTTCGAGCGTGGGACGGTCATGCCTCCCAGCCTATTGGCCTGTTTCGTAATTGTCCCATCACCCTCGCCGGTAAGACTGTTTGCGTTGATGTCGAAGTCATTGACGCCCCTCTAGACTACAACATTCTATTGGGGCGAAGCTACACCTACGCCATGTCTGCTGTCCCATCCGCGGTTTTCCGCAAGATGTCTTTCCCACACAATGGGAAGATAGTCACTATTGACCAGCTATCTTATCATGAGCCGCCGTCTCATACCTCCTCCGAGACGACCATCTCTTCTGTAGCAAACAAGCAAACCGTCGATTCTCTGACCAGTGTCTCCCCCGGCATCTACAAAGATTCCACCTTGCTTGGTACTTTGTGCCTTATGTGATATCATTGGTCATGCCACCCATGCTTGTCCCGAGTTACCTCGTATCCGACCCATGGTAAACTTTGCGTTCCCCGACACTACGGTCCCTGAAACTCCCACTCCTTCTTCGACCGTCCCCAAGAACGCCAAGACTCTCCGCACCAACAAGCCTTGTGCTTTGTGTGGTGTCCATGGCCACTACTCCCATTATTGTCCTCACCTGACACATTACCGTGCCTCCCTTGAGGTGATCCGCGAGTATGAGGTTGAACAAAATCAATCCGCCTCTCCCATTCTCGCGCAGTATGCTTCAGGCCAGCCTGAGGATCCCCCCGCTCCCATCCACATCCCCCCCCCCTGATGTTCAGATGACGGAGTCTACAGTAACCATTCTTTACCTATCCTCCTCTGCACGACACTCGGAGCCTAGCCCGTCTACATCCTCCCCTGTTGTGTCCCTTGATACTCGAGATCACTCCACTTGTGTCTATGTTGACCTCCGCAGCCCGAGTCCTCGCCATGTTTCCGATCACTCTCATACACCACCTTGTTTGAGTCTTGATCATCCTGCCCCTTCCTCCTGCCATTACCGCTCGATGACTTCTGTACCCTCACGCTGCCGTCATTTTCTTTCATCCCCTCATTTATTGTCTTGTCACACCATGTTGCAGGACCCCCCCGTCCACACCCTTTATCGGTTACGCCGATGGTGCAAGTCGCTACTCCAGGAATCTTGCCTCGGCAGGGTGGGCCATCTTCACCCCCTTGCATGACCTCGTTCTGTATAACGGGGTATGCATTGGTTCTGCCACCAACAATCAGGCCGAATATGATGCAGTGCGTGGCCTATTAGCTGATGCCCTCTTGCATCGCATCCGCCATCTGCACGTTCGTTTGGATTCCCTGCTTCTTGTAATGCAACTCAATGGTGTTTATCGTGTACATAACCCTGTGCTGTTTAGACGCTATTTACGAGTGAAAGTCTTAATACGTGCGTTTGAAACCATAACTTTCAACCATGTACCCAGAGACCAGAATCACTACGTAGATAGTATTGCAAACCATGTTCTAGATTGGCATTTATCACACACAATTCATACAAGACAATAACATTAAATCAACCATCAAAAGACGATACATATCCATAATATGTGTCGCAAACCATATATTGATGAGTCCATCTACTATGATACATACGACATGCCCATAGCATGTTACAATCAAAATCCAAAAACTGGGGGCACCATATGCCCCTCCATACATATACACACGACATGCCCATAGCATGTTACAAACAAAGTCCAAAAACTGGGGGCACCATCTGCCCCTCCATACATTATAGGGGGCACCACCTGCCCCTACATACATCAGAGGGGGCACCATATGCCCCTAATCACTATCTGGAGGCTCCCGGGCCAATGGCTCTGCCCCTGCAGCATGTAGATCACACATAGCTTGACCGGCCATCGCCATGCGCCGCATGATACCTCGCCACTCCGAGGGGAGACCAACACATGGCTCTATGTACTGGTCGTCTAAATCTTGCCACCCGCGCTCCGATACTTCGGTCAAAAGCTGCTCACATCTACGGCGGATGTCCTCCAATAGGGCGGCTGCATCCTCCTTCTGCGCTGCTCTCGACCCACTCAGACCCGTAGCTCCAGACGCTGCCGGTCATCCCATATATCCGGCCGGTTTTACCGGTGCTATATCTGTTGTGTCTCAATCTAGTCTCCTAAACTGAGTTCATTTAATTGTCAACCAGGATTTGTAAACTGCTGAAGTGAAATGTACCATATGTACCTAGGTGCTTGTTTCCTAGTGCGTTGTGTGTAGTGTTTTGTGATGTTTTGGTCTTTTATGTTGATTTATGATTTTTTTGGTCTTTTGAAGTTTTGTGTTTACAATGAAAGTGCCTAGGAAACTAATGAAAAGAAATTGGTGGTCAAAAACACAGTTGAGCCTAATGTATGGAATGGCAAATGTAATCAAAAATACTGAAGCAACATCTGAACTATGACTGAATAAAAACAAGAGCTTGATGATGACTTCTTAAACAAATGACACAAACTAGACTTTGAGAAATGATCACTTAAATATGCAAATTTTCTAACTAAATAGTTAGACACTAATCATGATGCAACATTCTATTCTAAACTCATCTATTCCATGACTAATTCCTAGTTCTATTCTGCAATTTCATTTGAATGTCACAGAGCCTATACTCCAGAAGTTATTGGTTTCTTTTCAGGGTAGTTCTGTTGAGGAAGAGATCTGTTTATGGTGATGGATTTGCAGAGATATTTCAGACCTTGAAATGATGTTATCTTCTGTTCCTAAGGTTATGGATCACTGATGGTTTTCAGAACAAAAAGATATTTGTAAATAATGAAGGCTGTCTTATGAATCCTATCAACTAAAGTGATCTACTATGCAAAGGGTGACAATGTGACTATGAGATGTAAGTGCAATGAATTAATTTAAACATGAGCTTAAGATGCTTCTGAACTAGAACAATGTTAACTATAAGCCATCATCAAACTTTGAAACGAAGTAGCTGGACATGAATTAAATGCAAAATGAAACTCCGGAGCATTCTAATTAACATGCACTATTCTATGAAGTTACACAATCGGTTTGTTCATCATGAGTGATATTTTGGAAAAATTCCTTCTTGTGGAAGAGGTAGAACAATTATGACTGTGGACTTGTATGCAATTGAAAGCAAATGAACTGAAAGCAAATGAAACTAAGTTGTCACATCACATTCATATCTTGAACTTCTTAAGGATGTCTTGGAAGAATTTCTTCTTGTGGAAGAGTGATTAGGACAAGTGCAACTATGATAGTGAAGACTAAAAACTACAACTAATTCGTATGATACTATAGCTATTCATCATTCATTGTTATGATCTGTTGGAAGAATGTCTTCTTGTGAAAGAACTGGAATGAATATAACTACAGTATCTAGTTAAAAACAAATACAAATCCTATCCTACAGTACCATAGTCATTAAACATTCATCATTTTAATTTATTGGCAAAGTGTCTTCTTGTGGAAGAACTGGAACGAATATGACTACAGTAGCTAGTTAAGAACAAATGCAAATTTAACTCCTATCCTACAATACCATAGTCATTTAAACATTCATCATTTTAATTTATTGGCAAAGTGTCTTCTTATGGAAGAACTGGAACGAGTACGACTACAGTATATAAAACAAAACAACTACTAATTCAATATGCAGAACGTAAAGACAGCTAGGAAAAACTTATCTAGTTTACGCAAAAGAAATCCGTTCAAGGGGCAGGGGCCCTCTACCACTTGACGGCATTCAACTTCAAAATTAAATCACGCCTTCAAGATAATTTTTTCTGCTCCATTAACGATGCAATAGTTTGAACACAATGCTCTGTGTCTTCAAAGACGTAACACAGAGTTTTCACAAAATCTAGCAGCAAATCTAATACAAAATTTCTAACTAAGCTCTCGGCCTACTCAAGAGTTTATAAAGTAAATGCAAGTAACAAGAATTACAATAATTTAGGAATGATGTCTTTCCTTATCCAAATCATTCTAGGAGTCCTTGAGGTGGCTGCGTGAAAGAGAAAAGACACCTGGACTGAGACAGTCCTAGTAGGAGTCTTCCTTCACAAATGTGTTCCCACGTGCATAACCGTACCCAGAATTCATTTCATCTTCCATGACGAGCAACACACCATGTAGGCACGACGTGGATCATGCCCATATGCGTTTTTCCTCAAGAGGCCACCTGGAACATGCTCAAACATAAAGGTAGCTGCAGAATCGCCGGTTAGCTACAGAATGCCTGCATTCTGCAGCTAGTTCCAGTCAAAATGCTTAACAATGGCAACAATCACAAAATTCAACAAGTGAGTCATGTAAACCATTCTAGAAGTAATTTTAACTATTTTTATTGATCAATTGGGTTTAAAATAGAAAAGGACAAGGGAAAAATGGGGTAAAATGAGGTGAAGGAAAGTACAAATTTGAGGCTCAACATACCCCCACTGTTGTCTCTTTGCATGTCCTCATGCAAATTATCCTATGAATTCTGAGGCTTCTGCAAGGACATCTAATCCCCTTCTTTTCCTTTGTCTGAATGCTAAAGGCCTTCTGGGTTTCCTGATCACAAGTTTGAACCTGAGGTTTGTGAGTGCTCTGATCAACTTTTTGTTCCTTGTATTCATCTTCTCATTGGTCCTCTCCACTTTGTCTATATGCAGGGATAAGGTTGAGTTCATGTCAGTCTTGAGCTTGATTTGATCTTTGAGAATTTCATTCTCATTTTTGATGTGTCTATTCAACAATTCCAACTCATACCTATCCCTCCTCAATATATCAATTTCAGTTAGTGGAGGACTGGGGGTTCTCTCTTCTCTTTCTGAAGCTGTTCTCTCTAAAGTTTCCACATAATCATAGATTTCTTGTTGAGCAGGATCAATCTCAGGGGTGCCTTCATAAAAATCTTCATCATCATACTCTTCCATGGATGTTTCTTCATCTTCAATATTGATTACCCCTGTTTGTTTGATTGATGTTTTCTTCAGTTTTCCTTTTAATCTGTGGCTTCTCCTAAGTTGAGAGGACCCCTCTCCTTTCTCTATAATAGATTCCTTGATTATCTTATTTTCCTTTAGTTGGCTCTTGATTCGAGTCAACTTCTCCAAAATGACTTCCTCACTGCTTTCTTGAACCGGTTTGTCACTTTTACCTTCTGGAGTCCTCCATTTCCTACTTCTTTTTGTGGGCTGTGGTTCAGGTGATAGTTCTTTTGCTTCTTCAAAATGATTTCTTATTAAGAAATCATCCCATGTATCATTTGATTTAGATAGATGATGCTCAATTAAAATTTTGACTAACCCATGATGATACGGGGTTGTCTCCAAAAACTGAACTCTTCTCTGAACACAGGAAGCCATTTTCTTCAGACTTTGATACAAGAAATATGGTAGATTCAAATCTTCTCCTAGAAAATGCAACATTAGTCTAATATGGTAGACATAGAATGTCCCATATCTACCCTCACATGTAACAAACTTTTGTAAAAGAAGTAGTATGTTTCTCCATTTGCTTTTCAAGGCTGTACTGGGAATTCCTTTCTTGAACACACTAACATCCATATTTGGTGATTTAAAAATTTGTTTCCATGAGTCATTGTGGAATTCCCTATTTTTAAACCATCTTTCCCCAGTTCTGGACAATCCTGTAGCCTCTGCTATAAAAACTTCAGTAATAGCAAACTTGACATCCCCTATCTCAACTTCAGTACCTTGGAATGATCTGGCAAATGTTTTGGTTACTTCCTTATGGAAGCCATTAAAATTTTCCAAGAATTGAAGCCATCCTATTTTTTGTAACATCTCCTTGCATTGTGGGTAACCTTCTAAATATTTTGATCCCACAGGCTCAGTCCTTACGATGAAACCCATGATGTTTTTCAATATCAAATTAACACTCTACCCACAAAACAATGTCTTTTACTTTCGGATTAAAATGGCTTCAAGCTCTAAATGAAAATGGCTTCAATTTTGGAAGGACATACCTTTAATTTATAATAGCTACAGTCTTCAAAATCTTTGGTTTGTATGCCTCTGTTTGATAATGAAGAATGCCTTCGAAACCTCGGACTGATGTACTTCTGTTGAACTTTGGAGTGATATGAAAGCAATTTCAATTTTCGAGCTAATATGTCTCTGGTAGACAATGGTAGATGGTTTCAAGTTTCTTTTTGTGAAATACCTCCGTCTTTGGTAACAGAAAGACTTCAAACTCAATCACTGAAAAACACTTCTGTTTCTAGTAACAACAGACTTCAAACTCAACCTCTGTCTCTGATAGCAAATGGTATGCTTCAAATTCAATACTTAGAGCAACTCTGTCTCGGGTAACAACAAACTTCAAAACCAGTCACTACCACACCTCTGTCTTTGGTAATAACAGACTTTAAACTCAATCACTACCACCCCTCTGTCTTTGGTAGCAAAAGTCTTCAATTTTAGCACCTCTGTCTTCTGGTAGCAACAGGCTTTAAACTCTACACGGCCACAATTCGGTGTTGACAGTGAAAATGCTCCAAACTTCGTTCTCAGTGATATGCTATCTGTTCATTGAGTTCTCACACCGTTATGCTTCCAATTTACCTCTTCTATTCTGCTCCTGATGATAATAATGCTTCTGCCTTCGGAATGGAATACTGGCTACGGAATGACGTTATGGAAAATGGTCACGGCATAGAGTGGTGGAGTGAGGTGGAGGATTGCATTAATGATTTGAGGAGACGGCGGAGGATTTACGATGGCAGGAAAAATCTTCATCATTAAAGAACTTGGTTAAGAGTCGTGGGAATTTCAAATGCTTTGGCCGTTTCACCGCTCAAATGCTATCGGATAGAAAATTTGAATTGGAAGATTTAATACAAAGTCTATAGAGGGTTTGTTTGGTGTTTGATCAATAAAACAATTAAAACAACCTTTCGAATAATTCCACAACTAAACTATGCTAAATTTTTATGAATTGCCATCGTAATTTAAATTTGTTACCTCTGCCCTTTATTTGATGTTTGTGTAGCCTTTGTCTTCTCTGCTCATCTTTGGAGGAATCTTTCACAATTTTCTTGATATTTTTGATTCATGAATTCATTGGATCACTTTGTTGTAATTCTGATGTCTGCTGGTTGATGCCTTCAGGGTTTATAGCTGCAAAAAGACTGTCGGGCTGCAGAAAAGGTGATCAGCTGCAGAATGTCCACTGAGCTGCAAAATGTTCCTGTAGAACACTTCAAACATGAAAATGAAATGTTTCTGGAGGATGGGTGAAATGTTTATGAAAATGGATGAAAATGGATGATGGATTATGATATGTATGAAGTGGATAATGGAATAAGAATGGATTCAGTTCATGGAATGAAGGAACATAAGGGCTGTACTGCAATTCATGACATATTTTATTCACTTGCAGCAGGATATCAAATTCTATGTTTTGACATGAAAATGAAGTGAATGGAAGATGGAGTGAAATGAATGAGATGTGGAATGGAGTGAAATGTGAATGATGGATGAGATGAAGTATGGATGGATAGTGAATGGAGTGAGATGAAATGAATCATAAGTACTATGGCACTGAACTTATGATTTTTATAACAACTGCTTAGAAACAAAAATGGGAAAAGTTAGAGTGTCAGAGAAACTCTGATTTTCACCCTATCTTTTCTGTATAAACATGCCAATCAGTGATTGGTTTTCATGTTTATACCTTTATTTATTTTTTTTTTATTTTTTTTTTATATTTTTTTTTTTTTTTCAAAGAGAAATGCTTCAGAAAATTTAATCAAGTTGATGAAGAAGAGAGACTCTTCTTCATTAACTTCACATCATTGTCTCCTTGGAACTTCTTGACAAAATCTTCTCTTGAGAGTGGCTTGTGGTATAGCTTCAGTCTATGGCCATTCACAAGAAAAGTGACCTCCTCTTCATCTATAGTTCTGATTTTTACTGCCCCTTTATCAAAAATTCGAACAATTTCATATGGCCCAAGCCAATGTGTCTGAAATTTCCCTTGAAAATCCTTGAATTTTGAATCAAACAAGAGAGCCCAATCACCCTCTTTAATTTTCTTCTCTTTGATGTACTTGTCATGCCATCTAGCCCTTTGCTGTTGGACTAGACTTGTTTTCTGAACTGCATCTTGTCTGATCTCATCCAATTCATTGATTTGCTCCAGTCTATGCTTTTGTGCCTCCGTTAAATCAAGTCCTAGCTGAACTGCCATTTTGAAGGTTTGAATTTGGAACTCTATGGGAAACAAAACTTGCTTTCCATAAACAAGCTCATAAGGAGTGTGGCCTATTGTGTTTCTCCATGTAGTTCTATAGGCCCACAAGGCTTCAGGAAGCCTATCTACCCAATCTCTTCTATGTAGATGAACAGTCTTTGTTAGGATTCCTTCAATGACTTTATTAGTGGATTCCACTTGACCATTTTCTTGTGGATGATATGGAGTAGATGTTCTATGTCTGATTTTTTACTTCTCCATCATTTGCTCCACTAGCCTTGATGTAAATTGAGCTCCTTGATCTGTAACAATTTCCCTTGGGACACCAAAACAAGTAAAAATATCCTCAAAAAGAAAATTAACTACAGATGATTCATTAGCAACAAGTAATGGTTTAGCTTCTACCCACTTAGTAACATAATCAGTGCAAACTAATATGTATTTCTTTTGTCTTGATGGAGGACTAATAGGTCCTACAAAATCCAAGGCCCATTTTTCAAAAGGTTCATTGTGTACCTGAGGTTGTAATGGCATCTCACCTGAAGGAGAAGGTTTCCCTACCCTTTGGCAACTGTCACACCTTTTGACATACTCCCTTGCATCTTTAAACAAAGATGGCCAATAATATCCTAAATTAAGGATCTTATAGGTTGTCCTCTTGTCTGCAAAGTGTCCGCCACAAGGTTCATCATGACATGCCTTGAGAATTTCAGGCATCTCATCTTCACGAACACACCTTCTAATGATCAAATATGAACCTGTCTTGTACAACTCATTAGCGACCCATGAATATCTTGCACTATCATTAATGATTTTTCTTTTATCCCTTGCATTCATAATTGAAGGAAACTTTCCTGAAACTAAATAATTAGCAATATTAGCAAACCATGGAGTTTGAGTAGAAACTGCAAAAAGATATTCATCAGGAAATTGATCTTCAACCGGAGTGTCATCTTTGATATTTTGAATTCTAGACAGGAAGTCAGCCACAGTGTTTTGTTTTCCAGGCATATCTAGAATAGTAATGTTGAATTCTTGCAATAATAACAACCATCTTATAACTCTACCATTAGTGATTGATTTATTCATTAAATATCTAATGGCAGAATGATCAGTGTGATTAAAAGTTTCATAGCCTGTTATATAGTGTCTAAATTTGTTAATGGCATGAAAAACAGCTAAAAACTCTTTTTCAGTTACAGTATAGTTTAACTCTGCGGGAGTCAAATTTTTACTGATATAATAGATGGCATATGGAATTAAATATTTTTGTCCCAATACTGCTCCCAGAGCTGTATCAGAAGCATCTGTCGAGATATGAAAAGGTAACTTCCAGTTAGGTCCCCTTAATATAGGTGCTTCAGAAATTTTGGTTTTCAGGGTTTCAAAAGCTAACTGGAAATCAGAAGTCCACTTAAATTCACAATCTTTGGTGAGTAATTTGAAGAGAGGAGATGCTTTTTTGGTGAAGTTTTCTATAAATCTCCTATAGTACCCTGTAAATCCTAGAAAACTTCTTACATCTCTTTGACAACTTGGAATGGATAGGTTAGAAATAACTTCAACTTTCGCTTCATCAACTCTAATCCCATCCCCTGAAATGTGGTGCCCTAAAACAATACCTTCAGTGAACATCATAAAACATTTTCCATGACTAAGAGAAAGGTTTGCTTCTTGACATATTTTTAAAACCTTTTCCAAGTTTTCTAAAGCCTCTTCAAATGTATCCCCATAAACTGTAAAATCATCCATGTACACCTCTACACAGTCATGTATTAGATCAGAAAAAATTCCTAATACTGCCCTTTGGAATGTTGCAGGTGCATTGCACAATCCAAATGGCAATACTCGGTAGACATAAGTACCCCAAGGACAAGTAAATGTGGTTTTATCTTGGTCTTCAAGTGCTACTTGGATTTGATTGTAACCACTAAATCCATCCAGGAATGAAAAGTACTTTTTACCTGCTAATGTATCTAATACTTGATCTATGAAAGGTAAGGGAAAATGGTCTTTAAGAGTAGCTTTATTCAGTTCTCGGTAGTCAACACACACCCTCCATTTTCCATTTTCTTAGGTACAATTACTAAAGGGGAAACCCACTGACTATCTGAAATAGGATAAATGAAGTTAACATTTAACAATTTTTGTAATTCTTCCTTGACAATTTCCCTAAGATTTGGATTCATCCGTCTTTGAGGTTGTCTGATTGGTTTGCAATTTGCCTCTATATAGATATGATGAGTACAAGTCTTGGGACTTATCCCTTTCATGTCAGTGTATTCCCATGCATATGCAGAAGAATGTCTCTGTAATACTTTGACTAGCTCTTCTTGTTGAGATTTTTCCAGGTTTTTGTTTATATTCAAGGTCTTGCCTGGAAAAATTTCACTTGTAGAACTGCCAAATTTGTCCATAGAATGAAGAGACATATGTCTAGATGACAAGAACTCAATATTGGATTTCTCTTGAAATGATTCTTGTTTGTGATCTGGAGAAGATTCAAAATTTTCTAGAGTATTCAGAATTTGATTATCTTCACTAATTTCTGAAATTGTGAAGAGTGGTTGCAAATATTCTTCATCCTCTATCCATTGAGTGTCATCTAGATCTGTAATTGTCCTAGCTGGAGGATATAGAGTGAATTTCTTTGTTGAACTTCCATCAGAAATATACATATCACCGGACCTACAACTAATAAAAGCATCAGCTGTAGCCAACCAAGGTCTTCCTAGTATGACGGGATGGCCTCCTAGATTATTCTTGGGTGTCAGGATCATGAAATCCACAGGGTACTCCCAAGAGTCTAGGGACACTGGAATGTCTTCTATTACCCCATCTGGTCTGATCACAGATCTATCTGCTAGTTGTAATAGTGTGGGTGTAAAGAGAAGATTAGGAAGTTTCGGTTTGTCCATGATTTGTCTACTCATGATATTTATTGCTGCTCCTAAGTCAATGAGTGTGTTTTGAATTTCAATTCCATTGATGTGAATTTTGACAACTGGATTTCCTGGGTCAAGGTACTTTGGAATAGTAGTCTTACCCATCATAATGTCTGCTATTTGTCCTACCGGTTGAATTTTCTTGGTTTCTCTTATTCTTTTCTTTGTTGTCTTCATACTCAACTCCTTTATTGTTTTGGCTAAAATTGGGATTTCCTTGATGGCTTGCAATAATGGAATTTTAATGCAAACATTTCTCAATTCATCCAAGAAATCATAATTATGCACCATTATTTGTTTTTCTACACCTTTGTCAATTTGTAATCTTTCCGGAAAGGGAGGTATAGAAGTAGATGTGGATGGTTGCTCTAATACTGGAGTTGGGCTTATTGGATCTTTTTGTTTCAGTTTTTCAATGTTTTGGCCTTGAAAGGATGTTTCTTCCTCAAGACTTTTATTAACCAGTAGGGAGTCTTCCTCAGAATTATCTTGTTCTTGTATGATCATAGAAGGTTTCCTCTTCTCAAGTATCCTTCCAGACCTAAGTTGAACATCACTAAGGTCTAGAGGAGTAATTAAATAAGTTGGAAATTGTTGTCCTTCTATCATGTATGTATTCTGGGGGTTCTTATTATTGGGGTTTGGTATGGGCTGAGCTGGTAATTGATTGGATTTTTGAGGGAATGGTAATGGAAGTGGTTGATTTTGATGAGGTTAGTTCAGATGATGTTGTTGAGAATTTTGTTGAAAATTTTGTTGAATATTTTGAGGAAAATTTTGTGGATATGGTGGATAGGATGGTGGATACTGATAATATGGAGAGTATCTTCCATAGGGACCTTGTGATCCTTGTGCCCAAGCTTGGGATTGATTTTGAAATTGGGGCCAAGGTTGCTGCCAAGAATTCCAAGGTGGAGGTTGATTATACATTTGATCATGAAATCCCTGTGTCTGAGATCCCTGCCAGGGTCTTCTAGATACAAAGTTAAGAGATTCTGTGGAATCTGTAGGAGTTTCTTCCTGAAAAACGGCCTTGAGACCAGGAAGAGAAGGAAAATTCTTGGTCTCATGTTTCTCAGAACAAATAACACAGGTTTCTACAACTTTTACATCTAAAGGACACTCTCTCAAGGCATGTTTCTTTCTACATTTGGGACAAAAGATTGCCAAGGCATCAGATTCAGCCTTTTGCTTGTTTTGTATCTTGAGGGTGTCTATTTGTTCACTAAGACTCCCTAAGATGTCAGATTTAAAATCATCAAGCATGTGTCCTATTTCTGATCTACTTACTGTCCCAGAAGCAGAGTTACTTGCTCTTGCAAGAGCAGGATCTCTTGGACCTTTGACAGTTTTGGATTTCCCTCTGGAAAGGTTGATACATAACTCAGATATTTCAGGTAATGTGAGTTGTGATATATCCCCTTTTCCCATCATGTTAAGGATATCCAACCATTCATCCCTAATAGTTTTCAGCAAAAGAGCTTTTAAAGTGTCTTGATCTAGGTTTTCCATTTGTGCCCTTTTTATGTTGTATTTAAATCTTTCCAACAAATCTTCTAAGTTTTCATCTTCTTTTTGTAACATCTTGAACACTTCTTCCTTATGATTAACCGGCATACAATAATCCAATTATCTCTCTAGAAATGCTTGTTTCATGTCTTCCCATGTCCTAATGGAACTACTGCTTAAGCTCATAAACCACTTCAATGCTGCTCCTTTCAGAGTTGAAGGAAATAATTTCAATTTTTGGGCATCTTGAAGGTAGTCATAAGTCATACACAGTACTTCAAATTCGAATAAGAAAGTTTCAGGATCCTCAGTTTTAAGTCCATAGAAGTTCGGAAGGACAGAAGGTGAAATGTTTTTCATGGTTGTATTGGTTTCTCCATCAAGTATAGGGAACCCAAAAGAGCTTCCTATTATACCTCTTCCTCCATCTGCACCTCTACCTCCTCTTCCTCCTTCTCCTCTACCTCTACCTCTACCTCCTCCAAATAATGTGTTTTCTCCATTAACAACTCCTCCTCCTCCTTCTTCTGCCATGGTTGACTCTCCTGTGGAAGTAGAAAGATTTGTATCCTCAACAAAAGTTTTTGGATCCTCCTCTATGGCAGGTTCAATGGATGAAGTGGAAGGTTTCTCTAATGGAATAGGTGACCTTAGATCTTCTAGAAGTCCAGGATCAGTAAAGGATGGAAGATGGGTTTGAGTTGAAGGTGTACTAGCTCTGGATCTAGATGAAACAAGTGGTGTTCTAGATGTCAAACTTCTGCCTCTGTTGCTTATAAATCTTCCCCTTGAATCTCTCTCCCTACGCATAAAATTGTTTTTGGATGCTAAGAAACAAAGGTTACCTAGTTTTTACTTCCCCGGCAACGGCGCCAAAATGTTGTGTCTCAATCTAGTCTCCTAAACTGAGTTCATTTAATTGTCAACCAGGATTTGTAAACTGCTGAAGTGAAATGTACCATATGTACCTAGGTGCTTGTTTCCTAGTGTGTTGTGTGTAGTGTTTTGTGATGTTTTGGTCTTTCATGTTGATTTATGATGTTTTTGGTCTTTTGAAGTTTTGTGTTTACAATGAAAGTGCCTAGGAAACTAATGAAAAGAAATTGGTGGTCAAAAACACAGTTGAGCCTAATGTATGGAATGGAAAATGTAATCAAAAATACTGAAGCAACATCTAAACTATGACTGAATAGAAACAAGAGCTTAATGATGACTTCTTAAACAAATGACACAAACTAGACTTTGAGAAATGATCACTTAAATATGCAAGTTTTCTAACTAGACACTTAGACACTAATCATGATGCAACATTCTATTCTAAACTCATCTATTCCATGACTAATTCCTAGTTCTATTCTGCAATTTTCAATTGAAGGTCAGAGTCTATTCTCCAAGAGTTATTAGTTTCTTTTCAGGGTAGTTCTGTTGAGGAAGAGCTCTGTTTATAGTGAGGAATTTGCAGAGATATTTCAGACCTTGTAATGATGTTATCTTCTGTTCTTAAAGTTATGGACCACTGATGGTTTTCAGAACAAAAAGATATTTGTAAATAATGAAGGCTGTCTTAGGAATCCTATCAACTAAAGTGATCTACTGTGCAAAGGGTGACAGTGTGACTATGAGATATGAGTGCAATGAATTGATTTAAACATGAGCTTAAGATGCTTCTGAACTAGAACAATGTTAACTATAAGCCATCATCAAACTTTGAAACGAAGTAGCTGGACATGAATTAAATGCAAAATGAAACTCCGGAGCATTCTAATTAACATGCACTATTCTATGAAGTTACACAATCGGTTTGTTCATCATGAGTGATATTTTGGAAAAGTTCCTTCTTGTGGAAGAGGTAGAACAATTTTGACTGTGGACTTGTATGCAATTGAAAGCAAATGAACTGAAAGAAAATGAAACTAAGTTGTCACATCACAGTCATATCTTGAACTTCTTAAGGATGTCTTGGAAGAATTTCTTCTTGTGGAAGAGTGATTAGGACAAGTGCAACTATGATAGTGAAGACTAAAAACTACAACTAATTCCTATGATACTATAGCTATTCATCATTCATTGTTATGATCTGTTGGAAGGATGTCTTCTTGTGAAAGAA